>JAQFXY010000727.1:0-18199 GCA_034693865.1 Ceratophysella sigillata | reverse complement strand
AAAACAGTGCACTATAGGAGGCATTGTATTTGCCTATCTAGTAGTATATATACGTGTAATTCATATATCTATGGTTGAGTTAATGCAGTGTACTTAATAAATGATAAATGCAGTTGATCATAGATCACAAATTCACTCAAACTCAAGAAGACAATCGTTAGCTCGTAGCGTATACGCTATACATGCCTTTATGACCTACCGTAATAATTTAGGCCGAATGCACATTTTAACGCAAAAACATTCCATAACCGCTTAATTCTACTATAAGTGGCTTTATTAGATTAACAAACTTCAGGAACATAATACAAACTTTAATTCAAACTAGTACAAACAGGAGTATGCGTAGATCATCAGTTCAGCTTCCACTTCATTTATGACTTAGTTTTAACTTTTTCCAATTTAGTTGCAAAGTTCCAGGAAGAGTCATTGCCGTGGTCTTTCACTTCTATTCCAAAAGTACCCAGCGTATCTCGAACCTCGTCACAGGCTTCAATCAAGTTCCGTCTTTCTGTAATCTTTGCTTTCCTTGATTTCTTATCCTCCTATACAAAACGAAGCGAAATAGTTTAATCATTTCGGTAAATACATTTTCATGTACTTAGGTCCCTGTAATCTTTAAGCAATTTCACATGCGTAAGTAAACAATAGATAGGATCAGAACACAGAGAAATAATTAATGTTTTACATCGTCCAATGCCAATGAATACGTGCGAACCGATTTCCGGAAGTTAATAAATTGTGATAAAATCGGCTCCAGAAGTTGTTCATTCGCCTCTGATGAAACGGCTTCAACTACAGAGCATATCCCCATTAGATCGAGGAAGTCTTCTACAAGAGCACGGTAGGCCAAAATAATTCCACAGTCAAATCCACTGGTCATCTTGACATTTAGGTCAATCTGTAAAATTCACAATTTATTGTAAATAAGGATATTCCTATAATAAATAACTAAGTCATATACATATCTATATTTATTAAACGCATACCTCAACACAGCGGTTGAACTCTGTTATTGCCTCAGCAATAAACTTTACAGCAGAAGGAGTATCAAAATTATCTATTAAAGCAGAATCCGTTTTGGACTTCACTGAAATCAATTTATCCCATAAAACCGCCTCGGCTTCTGGTCGAAGATAGATTTTCTTGACTCCCGCCAGCATGGCGTTGCAGTCAGCTACAAAAGTCTTGAATTTCTTGAGCACTGTACTGGCACGATTCATCGACTCCGTGGAATACTCTATATCTGTAAAATAGAAAACTCTCACACTACGAAATTGAATAATAACTGGATAAAATGAAGACAATGGTGTAAGACGTACTTGCGTAGTGCCGCGACAAAATACATAGCATTCTCAACGAGTCTGCAGAATTGTCCTTGAGAAAATCCGAAATTGTAAGTGTATTTCCAATTGATTTTGACATTTTTTCGCTGTCTGTTAAATGCAAGTGACCTGGAGAGGATATCGAACATCGAACTTCAAGCTCAGTTTCAATTTCAACGACATTTTCATTCGAAAATTTGCTAACCAGTATGAATCCAATGTGAAACCCATTTATCATGACCAAACTTAGCACAGCATTGAGCTTCCTCATTCTCGTGGTGAGGGAAGATCAGGTCAACTCCTCCCGAATGCACATCGAGATGCCGGCCAAAGTAATAGCTTTAAATACAAAAAAGTAAAGAAAATAATGTTAAATACTTTAAACATATAGTAATATTTAAATAAGTAAATCTTGTACCTTGCCATCACTGAACATTCAATATGCCATCCTGGCCTTCCTCTTCCCCATGGAGTTTCCCAGAACGGCTCTCCAGGTTTATAACCTTTCCACAGAGCAAAATCGCGATGATTCTTCTTTTCGGCGTTATACTCCAGCTCTTGTTCAATTGCTAGAGGATCAGATTCGCCACTATCTGCAATCGCTTGAGCAAATTTTGGACTTCCGTGATAATTTTGGCTATCAAAATAGACGCTACCTAATAAGAATTGTCATGTTGTTTATTCCACTCCTCCAAAAACCATGTCTCAACGTATATATACTTAGCTACAATACAGGGTTCTTCGCACCATCAGAAGTTCTATAAGCCACTGGCGAGGAAGTTGAGAGTAAGTCCGCAATGAAATTAATAATTTGTGGAATAAATTCAGAAACTCGAGCACAAATATGCGGGCTTTTGATATTCAAACTTTCCAAATCCTTAAAAAATTCAGCTTCATATTTCTTTCCAACTTGACTCCAAGTGACATTGTCCTAAGAATTGGTTACAGGAAGATTACACTTGATCCCCAATCAATGTTACAAACTATCAAACAATGTATTTATAAAGTCGTATATAAGAAAAAGGATCTGACGATTACGTACCTTCTGAGACCGGAGAATAATCTTGTCATCAATGTCAGTAATTCCCATAACCTGCACTACACTTATATTTTGACGCTCCAGAAGTCGCCGAATAACATCAAGACGAATGTATGAACTGTGAGGAGTGAGGGAGGATGAATTAAAATAATGTGGATGGACCTAAAGCCCCACAACGCGCCATATAACACTAACACCTTTCTTCCGTCGAAATCTGCGGAATATATTTTCTTACAAAAACTCGTGACCGTGACCAGGTCAAATGGTGAACAATTAGAGCGCAATACAGTAGTGTATTTTCTAAATACGGAGTAGATTTTGAATCAAAACACTACGATTGATTAAATATACCGAAACACCAGCAATAATACAACAGTCAAACATTAATGCCACTTCGCACCCCGTATATACAGCTTATCATTTGCTAACGAGTTTTTCCTAATTGGTGCTTTCTACATCGACTTTTAATGCTGCTCTTACTTAACTAGGAAGTGGGTGAGGTGAATCAGTGATCTGGAGAATTTCTACACTGCACTGAACCCATAGTCGGACTTATTTTTAGAATCATTGATAAAAATCAGCATTACTAATTATTATACTCATATTCTATACAAGCCTAGATCTAGACGCAATAGTAATTGGTGAGACACAACTGCCGAGCTGCATTAATTACTCTCATAGAACGTTTGTAGGTCTTAAATAGACAGTTAAGACTGTCCGAATATACGACGAATGAATCAACCGGTTGAATTAATGCTCTCATGTTTGTAGATTGAACATTTTAGGATTCTTTGAATGCAGAAACTTGTCATGAAACACTTAAATCTATCCAGTATACAATACATATAATTTCGGTCAACACCATTCAGCATAATAGCGTCGTTAATAAAACTAGACCAACACTTCTTGCGTAATTGCATTTGGTTATGTTCCTCCGGTTCTTATTATAACATTTGTTAGTGAGTTGCAATTATTACGGACTTGTTATTTAAAATTATGCTTTCACTTATGGCTTACGCTGCCGACAGGGAGTGATTAAATATATACGTTCCCCCACCCGAATACTTTACATTTATTTTTATTAAACCTACCTGGCATGACCGATGTGTGCTGAGTCATAGACAGTGGGACCACAGGCGTACCAGGTGAGGAAGTGCGGTCTCTGAGTTTTCAATTCCACTATCTGACCTTTTGGATGAACTAATTCATCCCAAATCTTGATCCCTGATCTCGAGCACACACTTCCACTAAAGCTTCGTCCTTGTCCTATGAATAGGCACGTTGACGCGGAGACGCATTTAGAAAGACACCGCATTGCACATAGTGTCAATCAAGCTCAGCCGCTCATCTGAGAATTTCAAAAGATGTGAAAATCAATGTTAAGTATTGTAAATTATACATTATAGCTCTGGGCTCAAAGGAGCACTTTTGCATGTCACATGTTAGTTTATACATAAGTAGTTTGTGAACATTGAGTCGGTACTTATATTTACGAATTTATGTAGGGCGTAGGGCATACGTACGTTGTACCTTGTACCGTTGTACGTGTAGATGCTGCACCCGAGCACTGAAACAACTGTATTACTTACTGATGAACAAGACGAACCACGATGTGAGATTTGTGAATTCTAAATTCCAGCTTGTCCGTACGTCCCGTTAGGTAAATTCCAACCACTAGTTGGAGCAGCGGAAAGCGGAAGGCTCAACTCAAAACTGGCAACTGGGCACTGGGCAAATTAGAAACTTGGAACTGGGTAGTACGTGGCAGAAATAGGGAACTGATGGTGATGGGGTTCCTTTATAAATTACTCCAACTGTCAGTCTACTGTCTGTCTTAGATGGTTCGTTTTCTAAACTTCTGATTACAAATTCGAGAAAAATCCAAACCAGCGAGAAGCTCTACAACAGAAACAATCCACTGGAAACTCAAATTCTGTGCATTTAGCCTGATAATCCCCCGTGTGGACAGCTTCCCAGCTTCTAGATGCACTTTATTATCCAAACCAAAATAGAAAAGCCAGAAAACGGAAGGCAAAAGCACTGTATATACCGACGTAATTATAATTTACAGTTTTTGTGTGCTAAAGTAGCTTAAATAAAAAATGGTTTCGGGCGAATATTTTTTTAGCTGATTAGCTTCAGCTATTTTTCATACTTTCTTTGCGTGATTTAGTCAAAACATTAGGCTTCTCTTCTCAGCGGAAGTTTGGAACAGACCAAATATGGATTCCAAATACCAATATCTGGTACATATGTACATTCTTCGGAAATACAATTCTGAAATTCCAGAACTCCTCAGAAGAGTTGCGAGTTGCGAATGGATTGGGTACTGGGTTAGCTTTCTGCAGTAAACCTCCGTTGGGCTTTAAAGAAATCTAACTCTATCAATCTAATATCTAATCCTATTTGCAATTAATCAAACTAAATCGAGGCACTACTTGGTTCGTTCTACCTTACTTGAATCTATAATTTAGACAATTTCGGAAAACATGATCTAACCATAGTATATTTAAATGTGTAGAAGAATAAGACAATAGTGGAGGCAACGATCATCGGATCGTTGCTCTTATTTTTTTTTGTTCAGGTTCAACCAATTGATTATATGGATTATGGAGCAGCTCCACACGCTGCTGTTGCTGTAAGCACCTCCCTCGGATAACATTTATATGCATAAATAGAAAAATCATCGTATGATCGCAGAGGTCATTGAATCCTATTGACACATCAAAGGTATTGCATTTCAATTCGAGTAGGTAGTTATGCTTCCAAAAATGAAAGAACTAGAAAATCGAAGATTATACAGGAAACTCTTATACCATGGTATAAGTATCAATCAGGAATATCAAAGGACAGAAGAAAGGAATGAAGCAGATCTGAAAAATTTAAAAAATTGATTTGAAGGAAATGAATATCGTTTGAGGAAAGAAAAATTAGACGAACAGATTTTACATTGAATAGCAAACAATTATTATTAGAACTAATAAGCGTAGTGATGTAAGTCCCATTCATGGGTTATCAATTACACGTCTTTTATGATTGGAGTTTGGAGTGAACTAAAAATGAAACTTTGGTTGAATGAGAAAAGATCAGTTGAAGATTTACATAAATGCGCTACACTAACGTGACATCATATTGATCTATTTAACTTTGCCGTGCCTTTCTGCTATGTATATCCAAATCCAATATCAATGCATTATTAGTAGGGATGGTGATTTTGGCTTAAATGCATGTTTTTTCGCATGTGTTCGGTCGGTATACCACCCAAACCTTGGATCTTTAGGAACCATGAATTAAAGATCCAAATAATCCAGTTTTGTATTCAATATTTCAGTAATTATCAGTTCTGTTTTACTGCATATTTTTGTACTGTTTGGCAGATTTTAAGGTTTCATTATAAATATTTTTGTTTTGAATGTTAGATACATTTAAAAATATAGGAAATAGCTATGTGCTTTTTCTGATTACCCGAATCCCATGCGCCAATGTCATTGCATTAGATTAGCACTGTAAACACTCTGAGTTTATATTGTTAGAAATAATAGAAAGCATTTTATTTTGGGTAAACACTAATTGACCGGCAAACAACTTGGATTTACCGGCAGAATTTTCAACGGAGTTTTTACCCTATGTGTTAAGTTATATGCATATACGAGTGCATACTTTTGTGAAAATAATGGCATATGTGAGTGCATATTTTAGTAAACATAATGGCATATACATATGAGTGCATGTTTAAGTGCATACGATCCTATCCCTACTGATTAGGAATATCACACCATTATTAGTCGCATCACGGCAGCTCGTATTCGTCCGTACAGCGCAACAAGTAATAAGCGCGCCTGTGTGTATAAAACCTAATTTTTGTTACTATGTAAAACTTGTATTTTATCCACGCGTACAAATATTATGTGTAAATACTATTATATATACATATAATAATATGTATTGCACCAAAATCGTACCCACCGCCACCCGTGCCCGCTCGCGGCGAGTTCTGTGCTTCTTTGACATATGTATCTACTATATACTATACAAACATATGTACCTAGATGTAAATACAAGTCCAATCAAAAGAATTGACTTGACTGTACTTATGTAATTAATTGGAGAAACCAGAAAACAGGCCTCTCTAGTCAATATGCTTTTGTTCGCAATTTCATTTTCATTAAAAACAGTTCAGTTCGTTCCTCGTCAGCATGTGTACACTGTGTAGTGTACATACTAAATATAGAAGCGAAAAAGCCGAGCCCGAGCCCAGAATTAACACTTAACACTACTTCATACATAAATGTAAATAGTTTCAATTACAATTGTATTTAGAAACAACAGAAACTTTCGATTTGAATAGAATTGATTCCTTACCTTTCATGTGGTTTCTCATCGGAAGGAAATTGGAACAATACAGAAAGACTAGAGATAATGGAGAAGAAACCCCCTTAGCTGAATTTCAGTAGCATTTAGAACAAAAGGAGAGACTTCCCAAGAGAAGCTGAAAACACTGAATTCAATTTCAGGGCATTCTTATGTGACGATACACCTCCAACTGCTTCGCTTACTACTTGTTACACCGTTTGTATGCCAGACAAAATTAGAAAAACTAACGTAGCTAATTGTAGGGGTTAATTTAGTGACTGTACGTATGTATATATACTGATGTAAACTTTTCTGAACAAAAATTCAGCAGTATAAAAGCTGGATTTTCAAATGTACAATTCACTCTCTATTCTGTTCTCAATTTGATAACAAGTGTGCTCCATCAATTCTCACCAAAAATCAACTTTCGATTTCAACATGATTGGAACCAAGAAATTCGTAAGAATTTCAAAAATCTCACTTATATTGAGAACAACAAGGATTTAAACAAATTGAATATCACCATTATTGTTTCTACTCTGTTTAGGTTGCCGGATTTTTGCTGCTCGCAGTTCTGATCAATCTCTGCTTGTCTTCTCCAGTTAGCAACGGAACTGCTGAAGATCAAGAATCGGAGGCTTCCAGAGTGAAGCGTGGTTACGGTGGTGGTGGTAAGGATAATACAGAACTTATGCTTCACGGTTCATTTCCTTACAATAATTCCAAACATAACGCTAATGTATCTTAATTGTTACAGGCGGTGGCGGCGGTGGTGGACACGGACATGGACCAGGTTTGTACCGTTATTATATTTACTCTCTCATTTTGTAACATGTATTCAACTAACCTAATTTGCTAATTATTTAGGTAAGGGAGGCGGTGCCAGTGGTCCCGTGTACTTCTGCGGATATGTCGGAAAATCTGAGGGTAAGGGAAATAATAACAAATATGGAAATACAAAATTCATTTTTGTGCTCTCCTACAAATGCGAACAATGCACTATGTGGCTGTGATTATTATGAATGGCCTGTTTTTAATTCTAGGCTCGAGTTACGGTTATGGAAAGTAAACATTTCGTCAAACGAAAACAGAAACAAAAAATCACTGAACTCTCTGAATGGAAATTCTTAGCAAATTCAATTAATTAGTGCACCAATATTCGTCTATTCAAGTCATTTTTATAAAAACAAAATTTATTTTTATTTTAAACTGTCTACACTCTAGCTACTAATATCGTGATAAGATGACATTGCCTTGAAAATAAACAAGCCTTTATAAATTGTAATACCTGTAAAACCTGCAACTTACTGCTTCATCGCATATCGCATAAATAGCATCGCGCATTTTATCCCTATCGTGTTTCTCATTAATGTGCCATTTATTTGCAGCAACTTGGTTTTGGTTCCATGAATATTTACATACCTACCTACATACATACACCCAGCAGCTTATCCGTGGTTTATTGAATCGTTTTTTCTTCAAATAATTTTAGGGTGCTTTTAGGAATTTGAAATGGAAACAGAAATGTACATAAGCCAATAATAATACGTACATAGCATAAACATTATTATATGGGTACAGGGGCGTAGCCAGGAACGGGTCCACCGGGTCCGGACCCACCCCGAAATGTTAAGTCTAACTAACTTTTTAGTGTTTAACTCAAAAAATTTCTATATTGACTACCTTGTAGCTCAAAAATCGATGCAAAAAGTGACATTTATAGACGATAAACTTGAAAATTTTCCGCCTCCGGCGGCGACTCTGGTGGTTGGAAAATTTGTTCTATTTTGGACCCCCCCGGAAATCAAAGTCTGGCTACGCCCTTGTATGGGTATTTAGTTTTTGAGCTGGAATTCTTCGCATTAACATAAAATGGACTACTGCAATCTAGATTTGTGTCGTAAATGTATTTATTGAACAAAAGCTACGTCGATTTTTAATCTCAATCAGTTAACAACGTGAAGCACGCATCAAGATGAATAAAGCTCAAAGACACTACAGCAAAATGATTTACCTACATATAGGTAACTTGCTTGCAATACATTACATACATCATACATCTGCCTCTGAAATACAGCTGGACGACTAACGCCGCGTCCGATTGGAAATCTTGAGACACTACCACATGCAATGTTACGGATGAGTCGATTATAATTATTGACACAGAACCATCATGTAGCATGGGGCATGGGTCGAGCGTCGTAATGACGAGCCGTGCGACAACCTTTGTTTTATTCAAAGTAGTAGGATTAGTGTATTGAGCCTTAGTAAATTGTTCATCGGATAGGTAACTTGCAGCGTACCTAGGATTATGATTACAAGTAGCAGCTGATTCGTGCATCTGAATTATTTATATATTGGAAATAATACTGTGAAGATGATACACAGAATGTTTCGAAATGCTCTACGACATATTCTGCCCAGATTCCTTCAAAATCCAAATCCAAGACGCAGTTTTCAAGATTATGCCTCCAAAAGTTTGATAAGGAAGAAGAAAGAAAACCGCAACCGACGCGATGATGGTTTCCCTCCAGGTAGGACAGAACACACACATCCCACTCCTGATATACGCGCACCACCGCTCGGCTTACCATTCCATCAAAAACGCTCTAATCGCATTTAATCAATCTATTCTCAAACTGGGTCAGATACTTCGGATTAGCAGAGGGACAGTGGAAGAAGCTGCGCTAGAGGCTACATCAAGGGCCTAGGGATTTCGTCCCTGAACTGAGGAACTGTGTGGGCAGCGTGCCGCCCTGAGACACGCCTCAAGTAGAGTCTTTGGTTAAACTTACCGTATTTTAAACACTCTGACTCATACTGAAACAATAACAGGACATCGGGTAGGTGGTATTTGAGGTGAATCTGCGGAACCTAATCAACGCCGGCCGGGACGCGTTCCTTCGGCTTCCTAAAAGGCTGATCTCAAGCATTTCACATTTGGCATTTGGCTGTGATGGACGTTTGACAGCCGAATAGTTCGACCCGACTTGTTGTTTCGCCTTTTCTGGGTTCAGGTCAAGTGCAACAGTTCGACACGAGTGTCTACGTTAACGCCTAACTGTCTACCAGATCTTTGAGATTAAAGCGTAAGTGATACTTAATATTCTGTATTAAATATTTTGAATGAAAGTCATTTCAAATTTTCCAGCACGGTCATGTCATATTGAATGCTAATTGTTAATCGTAGAATAATTAATTAATTTACCCTCGTCCTCGTCGTTCTCTGTTATCTGCTACAATTCAGAGGTTCACTTGTCTGATTGTATGTACATATGCATGATGTATGAGGAGAAGTAAATACATACGTTGGTCGTATTCGTAGGTCGTAGGTCGTATTCAACCAGTTACCCATTATTAGACGCAGTATGTCTGTTGATTCTATATGGAGCTATCATCTAGTCACCCATACGTATTTCTGTTTAACGTCTGTGGACATGTTTCTCAATATGTTTTCGTTTCTGCTCACGTGTCAGGATAGCTGTGCCGAAATTCCATTTCCAACCATTGTACTTTGAATTTTGGGCGTCTAGGAAATAGCTAAACAAGCCCAACTTGAGTGGAAGTCACACTAGTCAAAGATTAGAGATTTTCATCAAAAGTGGAATGATTAGTTGCAATATGGTTCCAAAAAAAAACCTAAAAACTTTCTTGTGCTTTGAGCAAACGTCAAACGTTCACCCTAAACTGATTTTTCCTCGCCTGATTTTCTACGCATGCGAACCAGTCCTGCTGTTTCTAGTCCAATAAGCTTAGTATATACGTTTAAAAATCAATAATTTGATGACTTCAATTGTACTTTAAATCAGTTCCAAGTTTTATTTCATATTTTTGATTTTCAATTAAAATTCCAGAACCAAAATGATTGCCGCTATTAAGAAGATTAAGGGAATGGAAGACTATGATACCCCTACAATGATAACTACTACAGAAGATGGAAGGGCTATGGTTAACTTTTTGCGACGTGAACCCAAGATTGCATTGGATATGCAAGGAATCCAACTTGGATTGGAGGGAACCATAACCCTTATTCAAATTCAAGCGTTCAGTTCCGGCGGCGTTTACCTGTGCGACGTGTTACTCTGCCCTGAGCTTCCGTATATCCTTAAAGGAATACTTGAAAACGAAAATATCGTAAAGGTGGTATATTTTATTACTACTTTTATTTGACGTTCAGTTTCTCGCGTGTTTTTGCTTTGATTTCGTAAAAGTAAAATATTGTAGTTGGCTTAGTTAGTAGAAGTTCCGTGTCGAGTTGGTGCACAAGAGCGTAACTGTAACTATCACAGCTGCGGTCTTCTATGCTTGCATATTGTAAATATGGGTATTGTGTAGGACCTGGCTTGGACACCGAAGTCACAAGTCCGAGGCGTCACTCAACCAGTAAATGGTAATTCATCATGATGCATTGGACTTGAAACTTGGGCTTCCAGGTCGTACATTTTTACAACAGTAATAATGAAGTTATTGAAGTGTTTGTCAATTTCGTTTTAGTACAGGTTCAGATTCAGAAGTCCTTAACTACTTAAATGTTCTAGATTATGCATGACTGCCGGGCCGATCGAGCGAATCTGTTTAAACAGTACCACATCAACCTGAGAGGTGTGTTTGACACGCAGATCGCCTACAAGTTTGTCAAGAAAGAGATGAGCCAATTTCGGATTGGCTGGTTCAGTCTCCTGAAAGCATACAAGCTACAGTCGAGTCCTATGCGAAGTCTATATCATGGCATTTATAAAACTATACCAGGTACTTTCCACCACATACTGTTTTTTAAGTATCAGTTGTTCAGTGGTTCCTTACTTTTAGTTAAATGAAAGAATTTGTATATTTCAAGATGTCTGGAAGCAGAGACCGTTGACGGAAGCTTTGAAGGCACTCGCATCAATGGACTTGAAGCACTTGGACACACTGTATATTACATTGAAAGACCAAATACCCCAGGAAGATGAAGCTCGTTTTCAGAGAGAGTGCGAGGAAGCAGTGCAGGGTGCAGATTCTTCGGCATTGTATTAGCGTATGTTCGACCTTTATAAATTGGACGAAAAAATGTGTTTCAAAGATATTACCACGATTTGATGAACATCCTACTTTGACTACGGAATCTTTACCTGTAACTATTGTATAGTTTAGTTGATGACCAAATAGCTGCTGCTTGTTTTTTTTAATTGTAAGTACATCTTTTGAATAGTATTTAGTGTTACAATTTAGTGGTGATGATTTACTTCTAATTTAGTTATATCGACATCAGCCTATTTCTGTTGCCTTCCCTTTAAGGCGGCATGTGAATAAGAAAATACTGCGAAGAGATACCAGATCTATTTGGCAAAGATCATTTTGGCAAAACAAGTGTTACGGCGGTGGTGATTGGATTTTCGAAGGTGTTAATCACTAACTGATCTTCAGCGAAATATTTATAATTCACAGGAAATCAATTAACATTGCACAACGTTTACACAGCTCGAACCCACCTTTTACCAACATAATTGAAATTATCATAAGTTTGTTTGGCAAAAACTCCGCGGGCTTTTGTTTTTACTATCAATTGGTTCTTTATTAATCGGAGTGTTCGAATTTAGCCAACAATTACACACGTATCCTCTGCCACTACGTGTCCATTATTTTCAGAATACTTCTCGTACATGTGGTCTACTAAAATTTCGATTCTGAAGAACTAAACGGGGCTGGTACTTGCTTTGTAGAATGTTTCTCTTATTTACATGCCGGTTATTTCTCTGATACAAATCAATATGAATTTTGGTGTTAGTTGTTTAGTAATGCCTTGCAATATGTATTTTGTTAATGGAAGATATTGTTTTGTGACTGTCTCTGAGCCTTGTATGAAGTTAACCAAACTTACTATTAGTGACTTCGAAATGGCGTTTGGTTATAGGTAAATACAATAATTGGACTTTGGTGACATTCTGTGGAACTCGAATAATAGTGTCCTGCTGTTTTAGTTTTGGAAAACTAGTTCCTTTAGTTAGTTTTAGTACATTTCTCTTACGTTTCAGGATTGTGTGTGTTTTCTGAAAATGATTTCCTCTATAACATTATACTTTCCTTGTTTACACTCCAATAGAGTGAAGTGGTGAAACAATTGTATTGCCTCACTTACATTCTTTGACGTTTTTGTAGGTTTAGATTAATCATAACAATATTCCAATGAAATGAAGGAGTGAGCACATTCTACTTCCAATTCACAGAGTTCAAATAGGTATTTGTTACTGTTCCTACAAGATTTAGATTACCATTATAACCATATTTCTATAAAATAAAGTAGTAAACCTAATGATGCATCACACTTTGAAGTATCACAATATTTGTTGTTGAGTTTAGGAGAATTGTAGTAGAATAAAATTGTTAGTAAACCACAAATGACATGTTCTGAAAAGGGTGATCGATTGATTTGAGTTTTTGCTCATTTGTGATGCAAGTATTTTGTAAGAGTTAAACTCATTAACTATCTCTCATGTATCGGAATGACTAGTGTATGGTCCGGTCGTGTCTACTCCAACTTTCTGAGAAACAGTGATTAAGGAATCAAAATCCTGGTTTTCCTATCCTCAAATCAAGAAAATCGTTAAGTTCACACGCATGTGTACGGGACTG
The DNA here is from genome assembly GCA_034693865.1 of Ceratophysella sigillata. NCBI lineage: Eukaryota > Metazoa > Arthropoda > Collembola > Poduromorpha > Hypogastruridae > Ceratophysella > Ceratophysella sigillata. The sequence continues at coordinate 4,873 of JAQFXY010000727.1, read as the reverse complement.
CATTGACATTCCCAAACAATCTACACAAAGTCCCGTATATCTTCTCTCCCCCTCCTTCCCACGTCCTATATCCGTTTTCCATGCTTTTTACCCGTATACCTACACTTTTCCCGAGCAGCAGTAGCCGAATAAAACGGAGCTAGATTCCCGCACATACCAAAAAGGTACATCGTGTGTGTGTGTGTAGGAGAAGATCAAAGAAAACGTCGGTGGAGGAGACTGATTTCAAAACACTTTTTTAAGTCATGTTACGTACTTATTAGCAATAAATGTCTCCTGTCACACTATTTACCCACCGCAAGAGAGACACAGTACGGCAGGACAATGGAGAGGCTCAAAATAGACAAAATAGGTTTAGTTCCGGAGTTCAATAGTTCAGTTCCAGTGTGGCTCAATTAGTGGATGTGCCTAATTAAGATTTGGAGCTCGAATGCTTTGATTGTTTTCTTGACTCCTCCTTCAATTCTCAACGAGTTGTGTCAGGGATCCAGTTGATTCTCTGACACGAACCTCACTCACGTCACACTTGATCGAAATAGTTACCTAACCAGTCTGCCTTACCAGTCGACATTTGGTTCAATGTTGACGATTTGGGAGCATTAGCATTTCGCTGGAACTTATTTCGCCAAGGAATCCCCACTACGTACGTGTTCGGTTTAGCTCCGGCCACTGCCTATGCAAGTATACCTGATTTTGAGACGAATCTACGAAAATAAGAAGCTCAGGTTGGTACATATTTTGCATATTTTATCAGCTTATAAATGTCACGAAAGGACTGTATTTTTTAGTAAAAATTCCTTATCTGCATGGAAATGAACCCATTCGTTAGGGAAACTTAGTTACTACTAGCAACCCATGAATCAGTCCATTGCACGGAACACGGAACGTAGGGTAACATCCTGGGTTAATTTGCATACACTGCAGAATTATGAAGTCTATAGTTGTTACTTTCCTTGTTAAGTACTTACATGTTAGAAATACAGAGATCTCAAAACCAATTTCTGCTTCTCTTGCAACTGTTGACGTCGAGGCCATCTTTCAATTTCACGCTTAGGGTTGTTTACCAAACTTCAGATCCAGACACATACATGGCCTGGCCAGGATGAGCAGTAATCCGGTTTTACTGAAGGATTCTAAGCATTATATAACTTCGACCATGGATTTATCTACTGATAAGTACAATGGCGGTGAGTGGAGAAAGCATTGGAATCACACCCTAGCGTATACATGTAAAGCCCCGTGCTGTGGCTTACTTTAGGGAAATGGAAATAAATGCAAACTGATTAATGACCTGTTATCCCACTAGTAATCTCTTCACTACCTACGTGTATTTTTATTTTCCTGATCTATTATGAGAAAGAAGCAGCGGCGAGGAAGTCATATCATCCTAACGACATGTCTGTTGTGCCCTGTGCCTGAGATTAGTCGTTTTATAGCTTGTTTTTATAGGACTAAGATTTGGCATAAGTACTCTGTTTTATGGGCTGTTATACTTATAGAACAATAATTTGAGCACGAATGCTGTAATTTTAGCTTTATGGGTTGCATCACATCGTATTTTCCGTGTATAAACAAATTCATTATTCTGTCGTCTTTGTGTCTGCAGACAATGCCAGGAAAGTAGCTGATAGAGATTACGCCTAAGCAGGTTTACTCGTAGACTCGAACTAGACTGCGAGACGCCAAGTCTAAAATACATTTTTGAATCTTTCATGTACAAATACATGTAGCGTTTAGTGTACCGTTCAGAATATAATGCCTTGATACACATTACATAGTCGTATCGTGGTTCCACTGCGTGGAAATGTAACCAAACCAAAGTCGTACTTTAATTAATTACTTCTGATGACCTCCAATATTCCCTGATGAAACAATCAGTGAATTGGCTGAATTAAATACAACGTTAAACAGGATACAGACAGAACCGACAAGGGCGTGTACAGCACCTGGTCCGGAATCCCCCCACTCAGAAATGTTAACCAAAACCAAGTTTTTAGGGATAAAAATCTAAATGTTTTCGCATGCGGCGTTTGCCTGATTACAAGCCGTTAACTTTTTCATTTTAACTTCAAAATCAATGCTTAAACTGAGTCTCTAGTCGATAAAAATAATTTTTTTTGGCCTCTAGCGCCGCCGGCTGAAAAATTTGCAGTTACTTTTTAACCCCACCGAAACTAAGAAGGGACCACACCTCGTTATGTTTCGAATCCTAATTCTAATTCTAGGAATAATTAGCTCGTGAGAGAAATTCAATGAATCCTGTCCTGACGGCGAGTTTTCTCTTTAATTATTGTACTTGTTGTATTGGGTTTGTAGACTTGCAATTTGCACCGGCTCGCAATTCATAATTCATGCGTCTGTACTTCTACAAAACGTCGGTGAATACTTATTAGCAACAAAAGACCTGAGGATCACTTTGATAAGAATATTAAGGCTTTATGGTCTTGACGACGTTGATTTCAATTTTGTAGCTAGAGCTTCTTGAGCATAAAGAAATTCAAGAAGAATCTAGTATACCGGCTTTAATATTCGTAAAATTGAAAGAAATTATATTATTCTGCTAATTATTATTTTCCTATTAAAAACTATTCAGAATAGCAATACGGTATTGATATATTTACATGCACATCCAAAGCATTTGCTCTTATTAGCTTTAGCAAAACATAATAACATATTTCAATGCTAATTGAACTGTAGAAATTAAAAACTGAATTCCGCAAATATAAGATAATGATAATAGCACAATTTAAGTTTATTGCCGGCTAAATGTTGACCAAGGTCCCTACAGGCATTATTTTACTGTGCTGGGTTTAAATTAAGTAGCTTTTTCTTGACGGTAAAGACGTCTACAGGTTAAAAAAGAGGAGAAAAAAAATCGTACAAACGGAAGGACTAATTTAGTTTACAATTTTTAAAAGCCAATTCTTAAGTTCTAAACATGTTCGAGTTAAATACTTCTATTTCGGATCAAAATCGTGTTGGTCCAGTGGGGACGATGAAAGCATTTCATGTGAAAAAGTGCTTTTTTACTTGTTAACCTGAAACAAGACTATGGACAGGTTACGCTAAGTCACGTTGACTTTTTCTTTTACTGATTTCAGGCACCAAAATGGAATATTTCTCTTTCCGTTTAATTCAAAATAGGCTTGTAAAAATTTCGCCACGTTTTGCTGGATTTTAACATGTGGTTTGCCTTTGCCATTATGGGATTCAGTAAAAATTTCTTTTTTCGAAACTATGGAACTTTTCTCAGTGTGTAAATATTATCTGTTTTGGGGAAGTTGGTTTTTGCAAAACTGATCCAAGATTCACCCCATAGTGGCGAACCCTACTATTGTGAATTAAAAGTTGACCTGTTAGGGTCGAACAACCTTTCACTCATAAATAATGGGAATCAATGTTGCCAGAGGGTTTTTAAAATATTTGAAAATACGAAACAAAGATTTTGATACGTGGATGTGTGATAGAGATAGATTAAGTAGAATTATATATCTACTACTAGTGTTTAATATCCACGACGATTCATAGTTGGACAATTCATAGTGCCAAATTCATAATCGCGACAATTCATAGTTGGCCCAATTCAATTCATAGATTACATACCTATATACAAACTATTGTTACTGTTGCTTCTGTAAGGGTACTGTTGCTTCTGTAAGGGTACCGTCGTTTTCTTAAGGGTACTGTTGCTTCCTTAAGGGTAGTGTTGTTTCCTTAAGGGTACTGATGCTTCCTTAAGGGTACTGTTGCTTCCTTAGGGTACTTTTGCCTCCTTAAGGGTACTGTTGCTTCCTTAAGAGTACTGTTGCTTCCTTAAGGGTACTGTTGTTTCCTTAAGGGTACTTTTGCCTCCCTTAGGGTACTGTTGTTTCCTTAAGGGTACTGTTGCTTCCTTAAGGGTACTGTTGCTTCCTTAAGGGTACTGTTGTTTCCTTAAGGGTACTTTTGCCTCGTTAAGGGTACTGCTAAAATTTGACCCAAGGTTGACCCGGGATCAAGGTTCCGGTCATCAAAGGTCAAGTTTTTGTGGGGCGATAGAAAATATGTAGAAAAAATTAGCAAAATTTTAAGATATTGATCATCCAAGTAACAGGACAGTTGGACTTATCCAGAATGTCGGCGCCTGGCGATGTGCTTTTGGTTGAGTTATATATAATCATGAAGTTAGAGGAGGAAATTGCCTTTCAGCCTCGTTCAAAATCGTGCATAATGTTTGTCAGATCTAAGACGGTGAAGTCCATAAAATCTCCGATTCCGATTATGAGTTTGAGGAAGGCAAATTAGTCACATGACACTTAATACAAAGTTAAAGATCAGCTGCATGGCCGTAACCGTATGCCGTAAGCCGAATAAAATATGTAGATGATAATCAAATAATCTTTGAATTAGCACCATGAATCGTCGGGATACCGCAAATAACAAGAAAGTTGGACTTATTTCGAATGTCGGCGCCTGGCGATGTGCTTTAAGAGTTATATATAATCAGGAAGTTAGAGGAGGAAATTGCCTTTCAGCCTCGTTCAAAATCGTGCATAATGTTTGTCAGATCAAAGACGGTGAAGTCCATAAAATCTCCGATTCCGGTTATGAGTTTGAGGAAGGCAAATTAAAAAATCACGAGTCCTGAGAAGATCCAAAGAGGTTGCTAGCCGTTCTCAAAGGCCCGTTTTTTATTTTTCGACTTTTCTCCTGATTAGTTCTTTTTATATCACTCGATTTGATTGAGTTCCTGATTTGAAGCCTCTCCGCCTCCAGTTTGAAGTCCGAGTGATTACAGAACACCTTCTGCTCCCGCTGGCGTGTTTTCTTTCTGTAGACGATTCAGGTAAATACATGTAGATACAGAATCATAGGTCGGCAACAAATTTTGAAT
>JAQFXY010000726.1:0-18220 GCA_034693865.1 Ceratophysella sigillata | reverse complement strand
TACATAACGCAAAAATAAAGTTCCAAACCCACTACCTTGATTGAGCTTCGGCTATGTCAGTACCTACCCATTTTACAATTGTAGCTTGAGTTAGAGGGCTGCGCGCGGTGACTGCATTCGGTTCAATTCCAGTAGAAAGATTGGCTAGGTAAATGCATGATAGCGAGATTGTTATTGGAACCCAACCAAATATGCTTAATTCCAGCAAAACCAAAATAAGTACAACTTAATATTTTGCAAGTTCGAGGATTTATTTTGCAAATGAATCTGGAAACAGGGATGTAGCGAGCAAGTAACCGAATTTGAACTTCAGAATCCGCATTTAGTGCCTCCATTAGTTTTGCAAATTATTCCCCACGTGCTTTCCAAGGTTATGGTCTATTGGAATTGGGACTGAGAGCATTTAGCCGAGAAAAATATCCCGAAACAAACCACCAAGTGGAGAAGGAATAGACAGACACTATCAAAAAATCTTTACTGTTTCCTCTCTTGAATTCAAATCTAGGTTTTAAATGAGAAGCCTAAAAAAAGAGCTTTCCGTCTTCCACATTTCTCCAAGACCCATTTATTTCAGTTATCTCTACCCAATCCTATGCATACAAAAGTTGGACATTTAGTGAAAGTTGCTTTGGCGGCCTGACTCGGCCCAGGTAAGGCCACTTGGACCATTTGTACGTCCTCCTCCGCTTAAGTACCGATACTTGTTTCCCGCTCAACCTTCAATGAGCTCAGACAAACTGTGTAGCCTTCACTTCCGTAGACATCTTGCTCCGCGTAAAGAAGGCCCAAGTGGAAAAAATAGGATTGAGCGGAAAGGATGCTAGGAATACTAATGACCACATCAGGTTCTATTTGTTTGGAAGAGAACCACAGAGATTGTTTAGAGATTGGAACAGATTCAGAGCTTCCCAAACAATTCCCTAAACTTCCTTCCGCCGTCGCTTAGCCCAGCCTCCGTTTTTCTCTCCCATTGGAGCCCATGAGGGATTTTTCTGGTTTATGTGGGATTGACTGAGTCAACAAGTTAGAAGGCACTTTACCATAAAAGTACATCAAAAGAAAATCCACACATGAACCTTCTCTCCCCTTGTGAAACAAATCGGGAAGAAAACTGGGCATAAACTATTTGATACTGGCTCAAGTCCCAGTATTACTCAAGAGGCTAATACGAGTTGAGATGGACAGCTGCCTTCATGTAAATTCAATCAATTCCTATCATATCTCTTGCAGAAACAAAAAAAAACGACTTTACTCACCGTTGCAGTTGCTTTCTCTGCCTTTTGCTCCGGTCCCAGGCGGCCGCTTGTCGTCGCTCTATTGTCAGGAGAAACTGTGCTTGAGGGAAAGCTTTCTTTCATATGACAATTTGTACGTGGATTCTCAATTGTTCTCACATTTCGCCGTGTATGAACTAGTTTGTTCAAATACGACAAAATTTTCTAGCCAATAAATTAGCCCGTGTTGGCAGGAGGTCAAAATTGGAGAAAAAATCAAGTTTTGTTTTGATCCTGTAGAACGGGATATTTTGGATGAGCTTACTTGGCGTGTCTTGAGGGAGAAGTTATGATAGAATATTAATGTCTGAATGCGTATTTTCCCAATTGCAAGACGTTTCCATGGCAGATTAAAGGGAAGTGGTAGAGAATTGCTTTGGCTTGGCTGGCGTTCTGGTGAGAGGCGAGTGGTGGAGCGGGTAGGTTTTATGCCTATGCCTGTGAAAGCGGGTGAGAGTGGCTGGAAGTCCGAAACTGACGTTGGAATGAGTGGAGCACCCCGATTTTATGTCGAGAGACACAAAAGGAAAAGAAGCAGGCCTTCCCCAGAAAAACCGTCTCACTTTCTTCTTCCATAAACGAGGCTTTAGAATGGCAGAGAGAGAGTTCCCATACGAACTCTTGCTTTCTTACCAGCAACGTCCGCTCTTGCTAAGCCTTGGGACGACCTGAGCAGATGAAAAACCTCCACTTGTTCACTTCATAATATGGGGCTGATAGGGAAAATAAAAATTCCTAATATGTTGCGCCGGTGCTTCTTGAATTGAATCAATGGACCATAAAGAGCCAGTCGAGATATTCCTTTTCTCCTCCGCTATGCAAGCAGGCCCCGAGTTATAATTGTTTAATCTCATCACTTGAGGCTCTGGCAAAGGGATTAGAGGCTGTAATTTGTCATGTAATATGTTCTGAATAGGATTATAATCCTATTATGCACCAAATAGGCTTTCATTGTTATGATAATCCGGGAAAATGTGGTGCACAAGTTAATCTGGTTCTCCAATCTTGCATAATGACGCCTATACTTGAATTACTTGTTAGATTTACAATGCAGGGAAAACAATAACGCCTTAAATGGACATTTTTACTTTCTACTTATACACGTTACAGTAAAGGCTCTGCTAACATTTTCTACCCTCGGCTGTTTGCTATAGATATTTACTAAATTTATCTATGTGCGATTACCACGGCTGTTTACCGCGGGTGATTACTAACTTTCTCCATGTGCGTTTACCTCGCGTGATTACTAACTTTCTCCATGTGCGGGTACCACGGCTGTTTACCACGGGATTTACTAACTTTCTCCTTGTACGTTTACCACGGCTGTTTACCACGGGTTTTACTAATTTTCTCCTTGTACGTTTACCACGGCTGTTTACCACGGGTTGTACTAACTTTCTCCTTGTACTTACCACGGCTGTTTACCATAGGTTTTACTAACTTTCTCCTTGTACGTTTACCACGGCTGTTTACCACGGGTTTTACTAACTTTCTCCTTGTACGTTTACCACGGCTGTTTACCACGGGTTTTACTAACTTTCTCCATGGGTGCTTTCCGCCTATCCCCAATTCCTGGCAACTGACTACTGACTGAAGTTAGACCCTTTAATATTCACGCCATCTATGAACTATGCTAAACGTAATTACACAATTTTTTTTTATTAAAATGAATTAAAAGATATTAAACTGCATATTATGATGTAAATTCAATTTATGGCATTCATTTTTGGTATGTATAACCATTTTGGGGATGTTTCAACTACTGATCAGTATTTGCTGTATCTGGCTGTAGCCTGTAGCGTTTTCAGATCCTTTCCTGTATTTCTCTCATGGGCTGCCTCACCAATAAACAAGCTGAAAGTTGTAACTTAGCCAACTCAGATTGTAAAGAATTACATCAAAATGCTATTTTTGCCTGACCCCAAGTCCAAGCCTGTATTCAAGGGAGGGGTTTACGATATGAATTTCTGATTCAACTTCCTGAGCCCAAGTTGCTAGCACTGATGCACTAACGAGCCCTTCTGCTGCGCTGGAGGAAGACTTTCCCTTCCACACTGCCTCTTCCTCATTCTGATTCCCATGCAGATGCAGTACATAATGGTTTAAATTTTAAATGAGACCGAAAGGAAGCTGGAGACTAATGCATATATATTCCTCCACATAGCCCACTTGGATTAGATCCTAAATTATTAATTACGGATTGAGTAACTTTGAGCTGCTTCTCTCTTCCCTTCCATCTATTCCTTCAGATTATTAATTAAAGAGAATTGCTTGAAGACCCAAGCCCCCTTCTCAAATGAGATAAGGCTCGTGGTTAAAGTTAACGTGGAAAGTCCAGCTCTTAATCTTTTAAAATAGGAAATAGCCACCATTACTCTGATGGGGTCTGAGCTCAGGGAAAGCCAGCCTGGTTTTTATTACGGAGCTCTAGGTTCAGGTCAGTGGTTCGGAGTGTAATTGTGGAAAGGTGGGCGAGAAAAGGGAGCATTATGGAATAATTAGGAGCAAGAGCTGGTGTGGACGGAATGGGACGCCAATAAAGGTAAAATTAAAAATGCATGTGAACATTTATTATTCCCTGGCTAGGCTAAGAATAGGTTTTGAGTCCAAGCGAGAGTCTTTGTGGTTTTACGAGACATAATAGTTTGGTGAATGACTGAGTGGAGTTTTATTTGTGAGGGTTGACATGAAACTCTCTCTCACCTGCTGAGATCATTACACCGGAAGTCCTCGTTGTAAAAGCCACACAACTCCGAACAGGGCGGGGAACGGGCTACCTTCTCCTCCTTTTAGTTTACACACGGGAACAACCGCAGGCTTCTGGAATGGCATTGGATTCTGGTCAATTGGACACGGCCAGATTTGCACCACGCGCTTATTAGCGAAACACATGAGTTTATTTTACAGGCTGGCTCACGCCGAGTTGGCAAAATATCTAAAATTCGTAATAAATAAGTATAAAAGCCCATCGCAATTTTCGAATTTTTTCTAAAAATCGACTGTGGAAATTAGTGATTGGTTAATATAGCAGGTTGGCGAAACCCTGCGTCCAGTGTGATTACTCAACATAAAAATTGATATCTAGTTTAATTATTTATACATTATAAGATGTAAAGTTATGTTAGGTTGAAATGGAGATATTCTGGCAAGTTTGTCCTACCGTTTGTACTTGCATAACAGGCTAAACTTTAAATAACCTTGTCGTTTTTTTTCTTTCGCACCAACAATTGGTACCTACCTACATTTTGCAAGTGAAATTCAACATGATTCTCCGTAATGTGGTTAGCTCGCAGTGAGCAGCAGCGTTGAATATCAAAATATCTGGTGCCTAATTAATCATTGCGAACGCATGGTATTATAGATATTAGTCGCTTTCAAATGATTGCAGTAAAAGGACTGAACCTGAACCTACAATTACACGGTAAACATCCATGGATAAGTTTCTAAACTCCTATAGTAAAAACCTATTGCAATCTCACCCTTTGGCTTTCTGAAGAACCTAACCTAACATGGTTAGAATGCAATAATTGTTGGGAAATCTAACCTACCTCAATTGGTTCTTCACTTGAGTAGGTACTTATGTATACAAATCTTCATGGGTGTTTAATCCATTACCTATGCTCTGTACTTCATCCGCCCACCCAATTGACGTAGAACCAGAACAGCGCAGCGCCCACCCGCCCAAGGTTTGGTGTTCCAATTCGGAGTCGAAAAGTGTGAAAAATACAAATCGGTAGGACAATTGTGAACGGCTGGAGATAGGAGCTTTCTCCGTCTTCCCCTTCCCCGTGCAAAGGCCATAAAAATGTGCATTAATTCCCGAGCCGTATTTAAAGATCGCTTGAGATGTTTACAGGTAGTAAGAGGAAGCTCATGCTCTGGCCCAATAAGTCAAGTAGGCAGAGTTGTTCTGGGCTCAATTTTATTATGGCCAATCAAAAGGAAATCCTAGACTCCATTTGACTCTCACTCAAAAGCGGGGAAGAAAAATAATGGGGAAAAAATAATATCCGGAGAACATGAAGACTCCTGGCCACAAAAATCCCTGAACACACGTATTATTATTTCTTTTCTTCCTTTTATTATTTTTTTTTTGTGTGCAGGAAACGTTTCGGCACCCCCAGCTTGTTTTACTGCCGGGTCATTTGTATTGTCCCAGTCATGCATGCCTGGAAGACTAGTCCTTTTGATTCGGATCTTTATGACTTTAACTTCTTTTTCTTACACTTCCAGCTTGTACTCAAGCACTAATCTCGGTTTGGATTTCACCTGCCGTGTTTTTTACTTATTTTCTGTGGTTCTGTTGTGTGTGGAGGTTACTAGGTGTAAGGGTGAGAGCTGAAGGCTCATTGAAATTCCGTATTAAAGCCAACCTGGCTCTCTTCAAAGTGTCAGATTCAATCTGTGTCAACGTCAACTCCTTCACGCTTTCACCCTCACGAATTAGGCAGGCTGATGGCTAGGGACTTCTCAACATCAACCAACTCACTCGAGACTTCAGACCAGCCGCTCAAATTATCCAACCATGATCCACAAATCCACAATCAAAAGCCACAACTTATGACCGGAATTCCAAGTCGGATCCTAGCATCTTAAAACAAACACGAGCAAACAGGGCCTTTTCAAAATTGTTCATGGAATTGTTATTGACAGTTTGAAGGGTGGCTGAGTTTTTTAAATTGAATATATGTACTTCTGCGCTACCGTTGTTTTATAACTGAAAGTTGAAAGAATCGGCACTCTTTTCGTTACCTTCAATCTGTTCATTTTTTTAAACTGATTTGGTAAGAATATGTAATCGGGATGTCGAACAAGGCCCTTGCAATACAAATCCATCCAAAATCCAAATGTTTCCCCTGAAGAACTTTCCTTAAAAATAACCCAGTTTACCTTGAACCTGAAACCGAAAATTCGGTTCAGGTTACGTTTAGTTAGGTTGGTTGGATATCGTCTCATATAGGATTGGATTTGTATTGGCAATGTAAGGTTAGGTTCGCCGATTGCTATTTTAATCCGACTTTGTTCGACGGATATTTATACTTAACTTTTTCGTAGATCGATGTTTGTATGAATTTTTGGAAAGCTGTAGAATTGCGGTAAGTATTAAATAAATACGATACATAGGTTTTTATTGTTAGGTCATCTTTGATTTTTGGCAAGATGAGTAAAATAATGAACAACAAGCAAATATCTTAGGCATTTTTTGCATAAAATATAAAGTTCAACTCAGAATTTAATTACATATTCAATTGCTATTGTTTCAAGTTTAAAAAAATAAAAAATTCCGCGCTGGATTAAAATAATTTTGTTTTGATAGCCAAGCCTTTCTTTTGAGACTGTTGGAAGAGAGCAGAAGGAGGTTGGGAATGAAATGAGCAGACGTACAAATACGTGGACCCGCTTCTTGAGACTTGCGAGGACAAATGGAGCCTTTATTGTGTTTACAGAGGGGAAATATGGGAAGAAGTCCGCTTATGCAAAACTCATTTTGTTTAGGAACATTAATGAGAGTTTGAGACAGTGGGTTTTAATAAATAGTTGTCTCCTCAATTGTCACTTTCCAAAAAGTCATAAGTTTGGGAGAAGGAACCTTTGACTTCTCAACTTCCCCAAAGCTCATGAATGAAATTAGATTTGGAAGAAACCAAAAAATTAATCATTTGACATTTATTCAAGAACCGAGCACGGAGTGGGAGTCAGGAATAAATGAACAACTTGCTTCCTCATCACACTCCACCACACAGTTCTACGACAATGTAGCAGGCACAACTGGGGCGTACGAGAATCCCATCGGTATCAGAATGCTCCTCCATATTTCAGCCGTGCGACAATTTAATTGAGTCAATGCCATCTAAAAATTTCAAAATTATTCCAACCTTGCATACGAACCATCTAAATCACGCAAATCACCAAATTCTTATCTAAATTATGAACACCATGAAAATCAACTAAAATTTCATCTAAACCGTGCAAACCACGCAAAGCATCTAAATGTTTGTACAAACCACTCAAAAACAATCTAAACCATCTAAATTATTCAAAATATTCAAACTATTTATCTTAAATTATTTAAAATATTCAAACTACCTAAACCATCTAAACCACAAAAACGATCGAAAACGATCGAAACCACATCCATTTACATAAAATCGTTCCTTTGTGGTTCTGTTTGTCCTCTATCTCCTCCTAAACTACTAGACGGATTTGGATGACGAATATCATAAAATTTTGATAATTTTCTCTATTTTCTGTCGCCCCACAAAAACTTGACCTTTGATGACGGGAACCTTGATCCCGGGTCAACCTTGAGTCAAATTTTAGCACTTATTTTGAAGTTGCATATCAAATTAAAGCATGTGACATACAGATTACAACCATACTATTGTGACCCTTCGTTTGACCGCTGGAGGTCAAAACGTGACCTTGAGTTTTTATTCACGATTTGTGTGGCTACGGGTGTCAGAATCACGAGAAACATCGTTGGCTTCAATTGACCCTTATTTAGACCGCAAGGGGCGCCGAAGGGTTAAAAATATACCTCGCCTTTTTATTTGCGATTCGTGTACCTGCGGGTGAGTGAATCATGGGGAACACACTCCTGACATGGGTTGACCCTAAATTTGACCTCCAGGGGCGCCTAAGGGTAAAAAATTACCCTGCTTTTTTATTTGCGATTCGTCTACCTACAGGTATAAGAATCATGGGGAACACACTCTTAACATGGGTCAATCCTAAATTTGACCTCCACGGGAGCCAAAGGGTCAACAACTCCGCATTCTCTCCGAAAGTACTAGACCGATATGGATGACCAATAGCTTAAAAGTTTGCTAATTTTTGGGGTCATCACGTGGGAGTTTTCTTGACCTTGACCCTTGGCCTTTCCCCCCGCATCGTAGATCGGGTAGCAGCAGCAGCCTCGTACAACCATAACCATCTAATTCATTTAAGCCAACTAAATCATCTAAACCATCTTACCTACTAATCCATCCAAACGAGTGCATAATACGACTGGTTTGTAGTTTGGGGGAAGTAGAGCAGCGCTGAGTTGTCGGCCTACGCCTTGAGAGACTTGTGGGCTGAGATAGCCTTGAGAGGATCAAATGGGAGAAAGAGTGAACTTTTGTGTGAGGGAAGATGAGGGAAGTGGAGACAAGTGGAGAAAGTGGGTTGGAACACATGAGATACATAATATTAAAAGAGCAAGTGTAAGTTGTGTGGTTTGGGGGAAGGAAGCCAAATGAATTTTATTTCCTTTGACAATAATGCCTTGAAGTTGGAGAGTGAAGGACGGAGTTGGCTGAGAGCAGGACGGAGCATACGGCCACGTCCCGAGCCTACTAATGATAATAAGTCAAGCGTTACATTTGCCAATATACTCCCTTTCCCACCCTTCCTTCTCCTCCTAATTAACTTGTTCTTTTCACTCACTACCAGCTTAGAACAAAGGCGCATACTATAGCCCATAATCTCCACAATGAGGCGTCAATTGGGACAGGCTCACCAACTGGAACAGCCTCAATTCCCTCCTTACGCGCTACAACACATTTACATCCAGTTCCACTAAAGTGCCTAATTATCAGTAAATTAGATCCGGTGATAATTTGACAAAATATAAGAAACTTGAAAAAATGGACTAATTGGTCAAAATTCCTAAGGTACTTGGTTATTTATCACGATAGAGTGCAATTTTGATTCCATACTTGTTATTTTTCCTTAAAGTTCTTTTTTTCAAGTGATCCATATTTGGATGCAATTGCCTGCGACGACAAAGAACAAAGACCAATATAACGTGAGGAAAAGGCATAATGTTACTTTATGCTGCATATCAAGTGTAAAACGTTTAAAATTGATAAAAATGGCAAGTCGTTCAGTGTGCGTGCATGTATTGCAATATTTGTAGGTAATAAAATCGGTGACAAATCCAGTGTAATACGTTCAAAACGTAACAATATCTGGTGGCCCATCAAATCATTAATATCTCGTATGGAACAGTAAATTGACACAGACGATATATCCACAATTATAACTTACAGCTGACACAAGCAGGTAAAAAAAAGCACTACATTATATTTGGTAGAAAGGAGCGGATTTGTGGAGACTGGATGCTGATTGCGGGTTGGGATGTTCCTCCACCATTTCATGTGCACAGATAGCCCGCTCAGCCTGTCCCGCTGAGTTGTAATTCCCCAATTTGAATAGAAGAGAGATTATATGATCAGAAGGGCTGACAAGAGAAGGGAGACAGAACAGGGTGAGAGTTGGTAAGTAAGCCAGAGAACAACAAGAGCTGAGCTGCTTGCTTACTTTTCTTGGAGAAAGGAGGAGCGTGTTTAGGGAGAAAATCCTCATATATCATGTTACTCCACGAAGTGGAGAAGAGAGTCCATAATATGGAGTGGAAGAGAGTAGGTACATAGTGCATTGTGCATAGTGTTGAGATTTGGTTGGTAAGTAATTCCACGGGAGACAATCTGAGGTCGGCATCATGTTACCCTAACCAAATGAGAACAAGAGGTGTGGGCTTGGAATATCTCAAGTGCTCGACTGGAACAAGGACTCGAGTCAGTAATCGTTATGTGTCCCGTACTTATCTCAACTATTATTACTATTATTATTATCAGAGACAAGGCGGGCAGGCCAGGTGAGTTCAGGAGACTTGGGCTGGCTCTGCTGGGACTGCTATGCTCTGCTGGTCGGTGGAGACTCAATGGATTTGTCCGTGGAAAGGGGGAAAGGTGGAAAAAGTGAAATAATGAGGAATTGGTAGGTGTAATACAGACAGACAGAGGAGGAGAAGCGGGCATGTAAATGAGTAATATGAGAATTGCGTGTTCTCGGGGTGTTTGAAGTGAAAATTTACATTCAGGACTTTGGGCTTTTCCCAGCCTCGAGTTGGAGCCTCCTTTCACTCGCCCGTTCTCTCGTTCCGCTGCACCACCACCAACCCACCACACCATACCACTCCGGCTCTTCGCACCCAATCCATGTATTTGTTTTCCTTTCTCTGAGCCAGCTCAGGAGTAGCCCAAACCTCGGATTTCCATACACTCTACATGTGGATCCCAAATAGCGGAGGACATGCTACATGGATTACTAGAGAATAACTCCTGTCTTCGAGCCTCCCACTCATGATTTCATGTTCGAGCCATCTCACAACTCTCAAGTGGCTACATGGCGTCTTGTCCAGCGATTTTCACAAACATGATTCCTTTACCTTCATGCCGTCCATAAAGAATAACTTGGAAATTTTGGAATTGTTTCAAAATAAGTTTGTACTGCTTGACACTGCACAGCTGAAGCACAGTGTGTAAGAAACATGTTTCAGCATAGCAAACTGGTACTTGTGGATGATTCTTCAAAGCAACATTTGGAATATAGATTTAAATGGGCAACTTAATTTAATTTTCGTATATGGGCTGAAGTGAGAGGAACAGAATCAATCAAGTAAACACCCATGGAGAAAGTATTTATCTAAACAAACACACCTAGAAAAGCAATTTTAATTGACTCTAGTTAGGTTAAGCTATACTTTGCAAAAATCGTTTTGTTGAAATTACTCTAATTTTTGTTATTAGGTGAAGTCTTCCGAAGCGGAAAAGAGTGCGTTTTTCTTGGGTGTTTACCCAGTTGACCTTGGCACTCTTCCCTCTACAGATTTGGCGTTTCCGTAGGCTGTCAGCTGTCCCACGAGGACAGTAAGTGCTGTAGTAATATTAATTCTTGGTTATTCAATCAACTCTCCGGTACGAGTTTTTAGACAATAATAGACTCCTAATCCTAGGATGGATGAGATACATCTATGCTGTGTTAAACTTCATTACATTATTTAGAATATGTCGTGGTCGTAGGCACTGTGTGAAACACCTAATCAATTTTGTATATTTAGTTGGATTTTTTATTTTTTTTAGCGGGGGTTCGGTTGAAGGATCTTGTCCGCAGCTGTAACTTAACTCGAATACCAGCAGAACTCAAAGTAATATCGGAATCGGAACTCGTATTTGAAATAAGCTGCTCCTTCATTTTCTGAAAGCTGTTATAATAGAAGCACGTCATATGCGCCACAACAATATGCGCCAAACTAAAAATCCAATAGTTTAAGCATCAATAATGAGTTTAGTTTAATGCTTACTAAGTAAACCTATGTACAATATATAAAGTATGGCTGGGGTAAGGCTAGGTTAGGCTAGGTTATGTTATGTTAGGATAGGTTAAGATATGTTAGGTTGAGGTAGGTCTTTCAATTGTATACAATAAACAATTGTATATTATTCCATGAATACAGGATACAGCATACGCGTTATAGTTTACGAATAATTTGGCACATATTGAATGTGGCGCATATTGAATGTGGCGCATATTGAATGTGGCGCATATTGAATGTGGCGCATATGACATGGAAGCGTTATAATTATGGAATAGTTTGTCAAGGTATGAATTTGGATTGAGAACGAATACTTAAAATACATGGGAATGTTTGTGTAAAGGACTTTGACCCGATTAAATTTTACACAGCAGAACTGGGCGCGAGGCAATAAATTTGAGAGGCACCAACTGATGACACATCTTATTTAGTTAAGGACAGAAGGAAAGTGGCCGATAAGAAAATAGGACGTCTATTAATTTGTTCTCGACAAGCTGAGCCTGGATTCGTGCAAGGCTCCTTGGCTTCTTTGGGAAGAAAAGGGGTGAAGCAGATTGGAGAATAATTTGTCAACCATTCAATATATCTCTCACCCTTTTTCTCCTTAGTTTAGGATAATATATAAAACGGATTTCTGATTTATGGCTTCTCCTTACATTATCCCAAGCTTGCTGGAAGCCGACTGGGACTCTGCTGAGCAAATTCCTCTATGCTTGTCATCCATTTAATCTCACTTCCTTTTTCACACATTTTCTTAACCAGAAGGGTTTTATATATAACCAATGCATGTCTGTCTGTCCGTCCGTCACGCTTGTCTGGAAACCAATCATAATTATTTTAACCTAAATCTTGGCAGAACCCTACAAGACGTTCATCTTCAAAACTTCCCAAGAATAAGTTCTAATACTTTCGATAAACCTAACATGTATTGTAGAAATTCAATCCAGGGACACGATATCTGCATAGCTTAACTGAACGGATCCTTCAATTTCGGAGCCTTACCGCAATTTAAAGTTTGTGACAAAAGCGTAAATTATCAACTTTTTCGACAGAACTTATTTTTCTGATGCAACGTTTCGGAGGAAAAGTTAAGAGGGTGTCAATTACGTTTCGGCATCCAAAACATGGGGGAATTATGTGCCAAAATGGCAAAAAATAAATTACAAAATTTGGAGAAAGTGGCAAAAATGAACTCCCAAAATGGCAAAAGTTTCCAGGCTTAGTTGTTATTAATTCCCAAAGTGGAACATTTTTTAAAACATGTTTGTAGTTAAAACAAAGAGCCCTATGAAATATTGAAATAATGTTTAAAATCGAACATATTATTTTGCCATTTTGGTAGGATAAATGAATTTTGTTTATTTTGGGAGAAAAATACCAAATGAGTAAAGTATAACAGAAAGTCGGAAGACATTTTGTTTACTTACCAAAATGATTCCATTTTGGTCTTGAGCTGCCGCATACCAATGTTTTTATACCTAAGTTACAAGGTGTTGCATTGCACTCTCGACTCGACTAGGCCTCTGTGATCTGCCTATCACATTCTGTGTTCCCCGATGAAAGAGACAGGGAAATCAGTATTTTGAGAGACAGGCAGGATTTTGGAAGTCCAGAACTCAGACGCACTAGAGAAAGGCCTAGGGAAAGCAGAATTGAAGTTCAGAACTCAAAAACCCCAAAACCCAAACAAGGGAAATAGTAGCACTTGGAACAGAAGCCCATGGCCGAGTAACAAAAAAGAACTTATACAACTCCCGACCGAGTAAGAGCTTAGGTCCAAAGTGAATCCGGATTCAAAAGGCTTGTTCTCAGGTTTTCCAGAATGCATAATAAAGCAATTAATCCCGTTTTCCTATTAAATTCGGACTGGACAGACAAGCCAAGGCTTTGGGAAAGCTCTTACCATTTAGAGATTTCAAGGCTTTTTTCCCCTCTCCCAACTCTCCGCTCAACATTCTAGAATCGAATCGAGGAGCATTGTAAACAAAATTTAAATTCAGTAGATCCACTTTCACTCAAACCACCCAAAAAAAAAGCCGATTCAAAAACCAAACCAGTCTGTGTAAACGAAACATTTCTCTTAATCTAACTCCGAATACCGTAACTCTTTCCACTCAGCTATCTAATTTCATTCATAAGGTTCCAATTCCTACGCCTTTTCAGATTTGTATTTCATTCCACATACTAATTTCATTAAATACATTTCGCTTTTGCTTTTAACGGAACAACAACAAAAATAACGCATTATTTTCTGCAGTTTTCGGCTCAATTACGCATTGTCCGCTTTAAATAGTCGGATTTTCAAAATAGATTAATTTGGGCGAAGAGAGGCACCAGAAGTCAAGAATTACGAGCCACGACATACTTTGGCGAGCCCAAAGGATAGGCAGAGAATCTAATACAATTGGATGAATGACCCTCAGCCCTATAATCCATGTTGATACAAATTGGCAAAATAATGAACCACAAACATTTCAGAAGGATGAGATGAGTTGAGTTCAATTTTATTCGTTTTATCCTACAGTATTCACAGTTTGGTATAGTATTATTGGATTATCCTCTTCAAATTGCATTAGGACTACGCAGAATAGCTCATTTACAAATTCCATTCAAAGAGCAAGTAGCAAAGAGCAGATCTGCTTAGGTAACAGCACGCCCAAAATTACACTTTAAGAATACCAATAGCATACAAAGGTACGTCCCAGGAGGAGGTCAGGAAAATATGAGTTAAATAACTTGGTCCTAGAATTTTTCGGTATCCAAAATAATAATAATGGGATGTATAGTCCGATACAGTGAGTGACCGAGGCCTTTACAGAACAGACCGTATCCAAAATATGGAATTAGGAATAGCACAGCTATGCAATAGTAATAAGTAAAATAACTACTGTGACTAGCGAATATTTTTGTATTACACTGTATTACTAAATATTTTTTTGTAATATTAACAGTATGATTTGTGGTTAGGCCAGGAGCTTTGAGTCTGCGCCTGGTTAAAAATTAAATTCATTTCATATCATTCATCAGCAGCAGAAGAGTGTAGAATTTATGGAAGACAGTTTGTTTAATGATGTTTGTGTTAAGTTAACCGACTTATTCTCCTGTAGTTAAAAATTTCCATGCACCAATCTTATAGCGGACCCATATCAAAATCAAGTCGCCTCCCATTTGTATCCAACTCCACACCGGTGTCACCTTAGAGCCTGTAAGTATAATATTACAAATTAAGAACCAAGTGCTCCAACTGTATACGTCTGACCAAGAATTTTACATTGAAAATTATTCTTCGTTCAGTCTTATTTTAAACATATTTGTTAGTTTGCAAAATGCCAAAATAAGACAGTAATTAATCATGTTTTTCACGTCCGGTTATGGGTTCTTAGTCCCAAAACGCTCTTCCAAATCGTATATGTATTCAGTTTCTGATTTTGTATAGCCTTGTGATAAATAATTGAATCAATTCGTCACACAATAGCAATAGCATTTTTATGGTATTTTCGAGACTGTATAAACTGAAAAATCGAATATACCACACGAAATGGCATTTTGGGTTTAGAAATATTCATCACGAATGGTGAATTAAATATTCTTCACTACTGAATCATTTAGGCATAAAACGAAAAAATTGTTCTCTCCGAACCGGATTTGTTATAACTAAACCACGATTTATCTGTTTGAAACAGAGTTGCACGTACCTTCTATTTCAGTCCAGTATACAGCAACCTCATCAATTGGAATGTGAAGAGCCTCAGCAATAAAAAGGAGTTCGACATCAAAAGCCCTGCAATTGTCAAACAGTGGAATAATTTGTATCGAACAGAACAACCCAATGCAAGTCTTAATGTGGGCTCAAGAACATACCATCTTTCTATGTGCAAATTAGGAAAACAAATGCGGGCAGCGGACCGCGTGAAGAGTTTAAATCCACATTGTGTGTCGCGTATGTCTCGGACGGTAAACAACCAGACTAGCATATGGAATCCATACATAAGAATAGTACGAAAGAATGAACGCTGGGAAATTGAGTCTTCCTGCAAATGAGCTCTTGATCCACAGATTATAGAAGGAAACTTCCACTCTATGCCCGTCGCTTGAGCTAAAAATTGGTATAATCAAAAATTACTCATAACGGATTTAGAAATTATTGACCAAAACCGTGAATTGAAGGTTTAATTTTATTCATATTCACATTGCAAACAAACATTGCAATAATGTCTTAAAATAATCAAACTTACCGTTTCTGTAGAGTAAGTGAAGACCAGAATATAATTTATCTAAGTCCGAGAATCGAGTAGCTCCGTCCGCATCGGCAAATAAAATAAACTCTCCTCGACTGCTTTGAACACCCTGGGATAAAATGAAAAATAAATTGGTATTATAGTGAAAGCCAGAGGAAATAGTAGTGGATATTTGACAATTGAATAAAAGCATTACCAATCTCACAGCACCACCCTTTCCACGATTCTTAACTAGATGAAGCAGTCGACATTTATCACTTCCATACTTCTCAACATATCTCATCGCGATGTCCGATGTCCGGTCTTTGCTCCCGTCATTTACAATTATCACTTCATAACTAAACTTTTTCTCATTCTGATCACGTCTTTCCAAGTACTCGAAACATTCTTCCAGCATGGGAGGCACTGTAAATTCAGATAATTACAAATACATTGAATCAGACAATGCAAGTATATTAAATATTCGTGGCTTCAGCTCAGCGGGCTTAATGAAAATGAAATCACGAATGACTTACAGCGTAATTCTTCAGAGTAGGCTGGTATAATAACAGAGAGTGCCACCGATGGCATGTCATTGAGTGAAGGGAACGGACACTTTAATCTTGTTACGGGATCTTCAAAATACTTTTCTTCGTCATATCTTACAACTACGGGATAGGGGTTAGTCATCACAATCAAGGAAACACAGAACTGTAAAACCAGCATAATTTAATTTACTTAGTCAAAAAAACAAATTCATCGGAAATATTAGAAAAATTCCAGAGCTAGCACACTACAATGCAAATTAAGCACATTGAGCATATAATACTGATCTTAAAAAGAAACATTAAAAATTTAGCCAACCAAATATACATCGAATCAATTAATGTCAATTTTAAATAAATATCCTTACCATTGTATAGCTTCTACCATATTTCTAAGTCAAGGAGTGGATTGTATAGGAGTGAAGTTGAAGGAGTGAAGCGGATGTTTGGCTAGGTTCAGTTTCACGGAAGTAATTTGGAAAGTGTAAATGAGTAGTTCTTGGAACCAAGTAAAAAGTTAAAAAGGCGTAGAGAGAGACATAAACCACATTAAACGGCGGCATAATAAATACATCCCTCATCCATCTTAGCGAATCAATATAAGCCGAAAAAAGCCACCAGTTCAAGCAAAACTACAAAAAATTCGGACGGTTAGTTCAGCAAGGTCCCGACTTATGTTTAGCACTAAGGCAGTGCTTACGGAATAATTTAAGAAAGCTAAAGAATAATTGAGACTTACGCCAACTATGACTAAAATCAGAATTAAAACTATGAGGAGCCATATCAGGAGGAAGAATGATTCCACCATGATTCTCCAGTATTTTGCAATCAATAAATGATTCCCAGCCACAGGGCTGAAGTTTTCTGCAGTGCTTCCACTTGTAAAGAAGAAGTTCCGTCGTCACCTAAAATAGTCAAAAAACAAGATGAAAGACGTGGTACATTCATCTAATATATTCGTGTCACTAACTTATGCATATGTCAGTATCCGTTTATTATGTCACATTCCCCTTAACTCCACCAACAACCTATTCAATTCAATGCCGTACCAGGCGGTACCTTTACGACCCCATGTTATGTACTTTACACATGACACATGACATATTATGCTCGTCCTCACACCTCAGCATCTAACGAGCGACTAATCCAGCCAGGTGAGGTCGGCACCTAAGCCATAAATCAACCTGACCCTGATCTGGCTTGAAATTACCTCACACCACACCATGCATGTCATATGCTGTTGAAGGTTGTATGCACTGGCCTGTCAACTGTACACCCTTTCGGCGTTGTTTCGGGACAGGGACAGGGCCACAACCTGGCTTTAACTAGCTATGTCAGTCAACCGTCACCCGCCAACCCATCCATCGCATAATGTGTCATGCAGGCCAGGCTACAAACACAAGCACAAGGGGACAGGGACAGGTGGACGGTTGAAACAATTTTTTTTAAAACAATTGACTTTGTGCCGGATACTCAACCAACACCCACGACTCAAGAGCTAACAGCAACCAATATGGATATTATGGATTATGATTATGATCAATTAACTTACGGTAGGTAGTCTATTAAAGCGTAATATTTAATATTCGTCGGCTCGACACAATTTTTTCCCAGACTCAGCAGACGTGCATAGCAGCACAGCCAACAGCTTGGCGATGAGGACAAGCAAGAAGACGTGTATTTTAATCTTGTCTAGGTGCAGCTCGGATTTTCTTTCACTTCAACTTGCTCGTCTCGACCCTCGACCTCGACCTGCTGATAATAATTTGACCCTGATGATGTGGAACGTCAAACTCGCTCTTGTTTGTGGTGAGCCACATGCACAATATGCACAGATAGCAGCAGGCAGTGCAGTAGTAGTGTTGTGTTGGCTTGTTTGTGTGGTGGCGGTGGTGGGGGGTGTGTGCACAGCAGCTGTACGTACAATTGACACGGTTGCCATGCCGCCGCCTTTCAGCTCACACTCGGCTGGCTGAAGCTAGCATATCAAACCAGCATATCACAGCATATCATTTCGCAAAAATGATCGGAATCATTCCAAAC
>JAQFXY010000725.1:0-18224 GCA_034693865.1 Ceratophysella sigillata | reverse complement strand
TACATACATACATACATACATACATACATACATCCAGACATACATCCATACAAAGTAACGATTTTATGTAAATGGATGTTTATTATAAATAACATGTATAAACTTGGTGAGAATCGGTTGTCGTTTTTCACTAACATTATGGATGTTATTTTTCTAACGTTTCAATAAAATAAGCAAAAAATGGGCAAACGCGGCGTACCTCGTCCCCACGGGTGCAAAATCTTCCATATCCAATAGCGAGGCTCGGAGGAAATTTTTGCCGAAAAATTCGTAAGAAAAATAAGAAGGGGAAAAGAAGGGAGAGAGAAAAGGGGGAAGGAAAAAAGAAGAAAAAAAGAGAGGAAAAAGGAGAAGATTTTAAGTATATTTTCCAAGTGTATTTGTGATATTGATATAATTAATTATGCAGTACACTTGCGACAGAAAAAGAAGATATGAGCGCAGAAGGAAAAGAGAAAAAAAGGAAGAAAGGAGAAAAAGAGAAGGGGAAAAAAGAAAGAGGAGAAAAAGAGAAGGGGAAAAGAGAGAGGGGAAAGAGAGAGGGGAAAAGGGAGAAAGGGGAAAGAGAGAAGGGGAAAAGAGAAAGGGGAAAGAGGGGAAAAGGGAGAAAGGGGAAAAAGAGAAGGGGAAAAGAGAGAGGGGAAAGAGAGGGGAAAAAGAAAGAGGAGAAAAAGAGAAGGGGAAACGAGAGGGGAAAGAGAGGGGGAAAAGAAAGAGGAGAAAAAGAGAAGGGGAAAAGAGAGAGGGGAAAGAGCGGGGAAAAAGAAAGAGGAGAAAAAGAGAGAGGGGAAAAAGAAAGGAGAAAAAGAGAAGGGGAAAAGAGAGAGGGGAAAAAGAAAGAGGAGAAAAAGAGAAGGGGAAAAGAAAGAGGGGAAAAGGGAGAAGGGGGGAGAAGAAAGAGGAGAAAAAGCGAAGGGGAAAAGAGAGAAAGGTAAGAAAAATGGGAGAAGAAGAAAAGAAAGATAGAAAGAAAAAAGAGAAAGGGGAGAAGAAAGAAATGGAAAAGATAAGGAAAGAAAAAAAGAAGCAGAAGAAAAAAGAGCCAGCGGGGAAAGGATAGAAGGCGCTACTAATAAATGAGGGGAAAATAAAAAATAGGAACGGAAATTCACATCACACATTTGGCAATTAAATACTAATTTATTGTGACAAAAAGGAGCAGAGTTTAATTCTATAAGTACAAGTGGCATTGAGAAAATAAGCTTTTACGACAGTACTTTTCAGTATTGTTTCAAAAATCACAAGTCGTCAATTTCGCCTAGTTGGCCTGGAAACTTATAGCCATAAAATTAAAAAAGCCTACTAAGAAATGTCAATTTTAATGACGACTTTTTTTGGCAGGAAAATTAACCTAAAGCAGGGAGGAAATATTTTTTGGCTCGGAGGAAATTGTGAACCTTGTGGAAGATTTTGCACCCGTGCTCGTCCCTAATTGTTGTGTTTCATGGTGTGTATCTGTATGTCTTTATATGTGTAAAATTCAAACATAGTTCCAATAAATAAAAGTATATTCAATTCTGTGGTAACAGTCGTAATTATTTAGAATATATATATTTTCACATGTCTATTATTAAGTGGCAGCCTGAATCTGAATAAAGGAGTAAATATACTAGATGGAGGATGTAGATGGATGAACTGATAACAAGTTGTACGGAAATATGTATAAAGTTGTGTTTTGATCCCCTATAGAATAACCGAATCAGAAGCAGAATAAAAGTTCGGATAAGAAACAGATACATACAAAATATTATCAAGCTCGTTATAGGTGAAGATAGTGTGTTGTGAATTCTGTGCAGGGTTCAGATCATTGGATTGTGCTTGACTCAAATAACGGTTACATTCACTAATTATGTATTTGAATAAGAAACCTTTCCTTGATACATTGCTAAGCACGAGTTATGTGTCCCTCGACCCCAGGCCACCAGTTGAAATCAGACTTTGTAATTATAAGCCAATATACTCAATCGTCAAAATAATAAAAACGAGCTCCACCAGGCTATGTGAGTGTATTTATACTACCGTCACGTGTGCATATTAAGTTTACAATGAACATTCAGAAAAACTTTAGGTTGAAAAACTGACTGTATGAAAAATCCCAAATGGTTTTCAAGTTATTGAAAGCATTTGAATTTCTCAATTTTTCAGTAAAAGAAGCTCAAATTTTGGACGCAGGATGGGTCTAATGTTTATCATAGAGTGGTGGTATTGTTTTCTTGATTTTGGTAATATCCTTTAAATCAGAAAATAAGATGTCTAAATGATACAATTGAGGCCGGGGGTACTTAAGTACGAGATACGGTACCTCACCCTAAATATTTCTACAATTTATTTTATGTTGTAAATTATAATGCAAAAATCAAAAAATCAAAACCACCATATGCGATGGCTAGCACTAGTCTCTAACAGTGTGCTAATTTTTTGCTCATTCTACGTAAACGTTGTTAAAATAACTTGCATAAACCTAGTGAAAAACCACAACGGTTTCTCACTAAGTTTATGCATGTTATTTTCTTGACATTTAAACCAAATGAGCTAAAAATGTGCACATCTTTAGGGACTAATGTTATCCATCGCATAGTGGTTATGGTTTTTTGATTTTTGCATTGAAATTTACAACAGAAAATAAATTGTCGAAATACAGGGGTGAGGTACCGTATCTCGTTCTTAAGGCGACTCTACATAGGTTATCCAGGGCACTCTTTCTGTTGTTAAAAAGTAACCGAGTCAAATCGTGACATTAATTTTGTCCGAATAAGCAGTAGTGGGCAGAAACTAACAGAAGAAGTCACGAGAACCAGTATGAAGACGAATATAAAGCCTGGGACAAACAGGTAGATACATAGACAATTATTGGCGAAGCTCGTTATACTTTAGGGTTTTAAAAAATAGTGGAATAATAATAATACATAGACTGCCTTCCAGCTCCAGGCTCCAAGTACATAAGTAAACTTAAGAACGTCGATCGTATAAAACATTTTAAATGTATAAATAAATTACGTTCCATAAATTATTGCATACAATCACAATCTCCTTTATTCAGGCTTCCACTCAGTAAGTGAAATAATCAGAAAGTAAAGTACACAAGTAAAGAATTAATGAAACAAAAATACAATAAAAATAAAATAAATAGTCATAAAACACAGAAACAAAAAAAATCATTTTTTCGCTTCCACAATTTTTCAATTTAATAAGTCAGTAAAGGCCAGGCAGAAGAGGCTTCCTTCAAATTCATAATTTGCATCAGAGCTGCCCTCTGCCTAAGCCGTAACTAAGCACAGCCATTGCATTGACAAAGCTTAATGGGACCCAGTACATGTTCGACACCACACAGCGTCCCTCTGCCTCTAGCATTTAACGTATTAATTACCACCACAGCTCCAGGCAATATGGCTTATTAAATACGATAAGTTTCTCACCCGTATTAGCCTTGTACTGGGCTAGAACTGTACACTATCCCGAAATACCCTGATTTCCACATACCAGTTTTTCTAACATCCCAATGAGGTAAATATTGCATAGCAAACATGTGGTATGTGGTTGATTCCTTTCTTCCGCGAACCTTGGCGCCTCATTTCACCTAAAGCCAATACGTAAGGTAGATGTGTACGAGAAACTTATCATATTAACTAAGCCAGTAATACTAAAACTGCACAGGCTATTGATGCGGTAAGTGTATTGTTTAGAATCTTACCGCATTATTACTGTAGTGTTTTTTCTTTAGCAAGAGTTAAATAATATGGTATGCTTGTACCAGCCGTCACCCCACTGCTTCTTGGCTTTGTCTGGCTTGACAGCGTGTTGTGGCCTGCAATAGCCGGGAATCATTGTGTAGTTGAGATTGAGAACGCAGAAGGCTGAAGGCGAGGAAGGACGAAGGGGTCAGGTCACAGTCAACAGTCAGCCTTTGTGTCCAGTGTCAGTTGAGAGCCTCCTTCTTGTTCCTCATACAGTTTGTGGGTGGAAGGTAGGAGTGAGTCGTGACATCTCGAGTGCCGCGTGTCATCCTTCCTGTCTCGTGCATTGCGTGGACACAGTGAGACAGTTCATCTGAGATCTGAGAAAATGGCAGCTCAAGCGTTGCCATACCAAGTGGAGTATGCCAAGACGGGACGGGCCAGTTGTCGTCTCTGCAAGTCGAGCATCGACAAGGACAGCCTCCGCATTGCTGTGATGGTTCAGGTAAGCTCTATTTCTGTTATATGTACATATAATCATTACATGAGCCGAGAGAAGCGTCTTCCTCTTCGGCTTATTCTAAAACCTCGAAACCATAATTGCTTGATTGGATTAAGTACTTGCATAAACTTAGTGAGAAACCGTTGTTGTGGTTGTGGGTTTTCACTCGTTTATACATTGTACATGATATTTTCAAAACGTTTAAATAAAATAAGTTACAAATGGTCACACGTTAAGAGCAGAGTTTCGAATTTTTTTGTTTTTAAAAATAAATCCAATTCATTTGGAATGACTTTTTTGATTTTAAAAAAATTGTGTTTTGGTTTAATTTTTTTGATTGTTTTGATTCTAAAAAAGTTTCAATTTTTAGGAATTTTGTTATTGATTTTCCAAAAAAAATATCAATTTTTTAGCATGATTTTTTTGATAATTTTGCAGAAATCATTTTTAGACTATAATATTATTGTCCATTACAAGTGAAAACCTCAAAAAAATCCGATTTTTAAAATTTAAATCAACGACTTTTTTGTGCCAACCCTGGTTTAGGGACTAGCTCTATAATATACTTAACCCGAAAAGGATGCTACTTCGAAAATGTTTTAACATTGTACATTGTACGAATATGCACAAACTGGAAAGGAACATAATACGGTGGCACATTTATTAAAGTTAGGACATTATGGTCATGGTAATACATAATCATAGAAAATGTGGTTCTTGAGATCAGAAATTGTGATACTTACGGTCATTCAAGTCAAGGTAGTTCCGTAAGTGAACCCTGAACCCCGTATTACGGCTTCCGGGACGTCACGTGATCGGATACACTATAGCAATTACTTGCTATATAATATATAAAATAGAATGTGGTCTCTGGTTATGGCTAGATTTGAGCTTGGCTAAGATTCCGATAACTTACGTTTATGCGAATTCCACTTTGACTAACTGTGATTAATTCCTGATTCTGCTTTAGTCTCGTCATCACGATGGCAAAGATGCCCATTGGTTCCATCAGGACTGTTTCTTTCAGAAGCATAAGCCCTCTACTGTTGGAGATTTGGCAAATTTCGAAAACATTCGTTGGAATGACCAGGAGCAACTGACTAAGCTAATTAGTAAGTAATGGTCTTGCACATATTATTTAAGGTAGAAGTGTCTAACCTTTAACTAGATATATTTATTATCGGGCTTAAGTTACATGGACTGACATTATTTTGCACTATTTTACAGATGGTGGCCCCGGCGGAGCTTCCAAATCAGCCAGCAATGGGTCGGCAAAAGTAGTGGGAGAATATTCTTGTGAATACGCTAAATCTTCAAGATCCCAATGTGCGGGCTGTGAGGAAATGATTGCTAAAGGGATCACTCGTATTTCCAAATTGGATCACGAGTCGGATAGTGCTCTACTCCTCAGTAGAGCCATTGTAAGTTAATTGTTAGCATTAGATCATATTAATATTGCCTCTGATTGACGGAGGATGAAGAACTAATAAGTATGACGTTTAAAATGCAGCCGCGCTGGTACCACGTAACGTGCTTTGTCAAGCTTGCGCCTCAGCTTGGATTCACGGCAGTTCCGAACAAGATTCCTGGGTTCAAGAGTTTGGAAAATGCAGATCAACAAGCTATGCTATCGGAGTTTAAAGATTCTTTGGTCAGGTAAGTTTCGCTTCCTTGATTTGATATTTCATTTTAAAAACCTATTTTGCAGAGTATTTTCGTAATATATTGAAAATTGAAACACTAAAGTTTGAATTCTTTTATAATACGCGAATATTACTTTATTTGCCTCAAATCTAAAGTGGTAAGAGGAAGTTGTCCGCTGACACTGCTGCTGGTCCATCGAAGCCTGCCAAATCTTCCAAACCAGAACCTGGACAAACGCTGCTTAAGAAACAAATGAATAATATGTATGCAATTCGTGATAAGTTGCAAGGGGGTCTTAAGAGTGGCATCTTAAAGATGAAGGACTTGAAGGATTTTCTAGAACACAACAAACAACAGCTCCCTGAACCGTGTGGAGAGCAAGTGGTAAGCGCAATTTCATTTAATAGAATCTTGATATGTTTGTATTTATCACTCTTCGCTTGGAACTTGGAATTCGAAGTCTGAGCATTATTGATGTGATGTATTTGTTGCAGGTGTTGGAACGCATATCCGACATTATGACATTTGGCAGACTGGACCCATGTGCAGTTTGTAAGAAAGGGCAGTACACATATGTGTAAGTTAACACATGGTATTCTCCACTAAATATAATGTCATTGCATATAATGTGTATTTTGTTTCCATTCGAAAAGGAGCGGAGTTGGATATCAATGCAATGGGTATCTTAATGAATTCACGAAGTGTTTGAACTCTACCAAGAGCCCATTGAGAAAAAAAACCGGAATTCCTCCCGAGCTTGAGGACTACATGTACGCTGTTTGTTACACTTCGACTTTAGTATTGGTAGTTTCAGCTGTAGTTTAATCCAATCCAAAACACTTTTTACCTTCATAGGAAGAGCATCAAGTACAAGTTTATTGCTGTCGAAGAACGTATCATACCTGAGCACGTTGCACCTACTGCAGCTGCTGGAAGGCCAAGCTTGTAAGTTTTTGAGATTATGGAGGAATTTAATTATTATCGACCCCTTCCGTAGTTATATTGATCGACATATCACTTATCACTTTATAGGTTCCCCAAACTGAATAAAAAGCCACTGGAAGGTTTTAAGTTTGTTCTTTCTGGAGAAGAATTCAAAAATGTCGAAAACTTGCAAAGTATTATCACTAAATATGGAGGGAAGCTGACGAAGACAGTTAATGGCAACACTACAGCCGTTGTCGGAGTTCCTGGTAAAAACACTTAATGCCTGGTCAAGTTTTGTAATACAAAGTACTTCATTTAACCGGCTCAATTACTTTGCATTATACTTTCAATTAGATCCTAAGACTAAGAAATTGAAAGATTTGCCGGCTGAGAAGAAAGCAGAAAAGCTTAAAATTCCAGTCTTGTCAGCTGCATTTGTCGAGGGAGTAAGTGAGGTAGTTGATATTGTGGAGCTGATGAAAAACACCTTGTTGAGCACTTACTTTAAGCCAGAAGACATTAAATCCAGACTTCTCTCCCAGAATGAATCATTCGAAAAACCCAGAAGTAGTTCCAGCGGTAAGTGTTCTATGGACGTGTTGATTTTTCGTTGGGAATAAAATACTCAGGAGTTGTAAAGAATTAAACTTCTGTCACTGAGTTCCCTACATAAATTGTTCTCTGATGACTGCAGCACTATGAGATATTCTCTGCAGACAGATACGGAACACACACAGAGTTATTTTGAGTGTTATCAATCTGTTTTGTCTGGCCGTACTTTATTTCTAAAATACAAATCAAACAATTGTACAGGTTTCGAGAAACGGCTTGAGACCAAAGAAAAGACGACTATAGTTCAGCTGAAAGGTGGCTGTGTGGTTGATAATGATTGTGAAGTCGCTAATGAAACACACGTGTTCAAGGTTTGTGGGGATTTTTCATATGTCATTTAACAAGCTGTTATAATTTAGTTGGTTTATGTTGGTTTTATTGCTGTATTTTATTTCCGTCTGTTGTTGGTTTTGCAGGACCGTTCTGGCCTCGTGTACAATGCTGTGTTGAACAATTCTAATGTTGACACCGGAAAGAATGCGTACTACAAACTTCAGTTACTCGAAACTGACCATGGCAAAAAGTGATTTTAAATTACTCCTTAGTTGTTGCAGCTAGTTTATTTGCTTGTATACATATATATATATATATATATATATATATATATACATATATAACAAACCACTGACCCTTGACACTTACTTGTGCTTCATACCAATAATAGGTACTACGTATTTCGCTCGTATGGTCGAATTGGCACGACCATTGGCAAAAAAATGACATCGCATCAAATGGATTTAGAAGAAGCTTTGGAAATGTTTAACAACGTATTTCAACTTCAAACCGGAAATAAATTCGGGAGTCCGTTCGTAAAGAAGCCTGGGATGTACATGTTGCTTGACGTTCATTACGAGGATGTACGTTGTCATAACTTACATGTGTTGATTGATATTTTCGGCGTATACGATTTTATTTAAACTTTCCCATTATTGTGCAAAAGGAGGCGAAAAAATGTGTGAAAACTACCAGTAAGTCGAGCTTGAAGCTGGCTATTCAAGAACTTATTTGCTTGATATTTGATGTTGAGAAAATGAAGCAAACAATGCTCGAGTTCGAAGTAAGAATCCGCTTCTATTCTGTGTCGTCTAAGTGCGCTTAATTTTACAAACAAATACAGCTAATTTAAATGTTTCCCTTTCCGTAGCTCGATTTAGAAAAACTTCCGTTGGGGAAAATCAGTCGGAAACAAATTCTGGATGCGTACGCAATCTTGAGTGAGACATCAAAGATTTTGGATAAGACCGACGCTACTTCTGTCGATCGTCGATTGGTTGATGTCACCAATCGATTTTTCACATTAATCCCTCACAATTTTGGCTTGTCACAACCACCCGTTTTGAAGGATGAGACCATGATTAAGGTGATACACAACTTGATCCAAATATATCAGTAACGTAAACTCTACAAATTGAAATTGGCAAGCTTAAGGATAAACACAGCAAACTGAAATGTGGTTTACTGGTTGTGCATTGTGCAGGATAAAATGTCGATGTTGGAAAGTCTTATGGAGATTGAGCTTGCGTACGAGCTTCTTCGTGAAGGGGACACCAAAGAAGGAGAACCTGTGGACGCTCACTATGCTAGCTTAAATGCGAGGATTAAGCCTGTACACAGTACTACAGTGCCTTATCAAATTATTCTTAAGTATCTCAACTGGACACATGCTGAAACCCATCAGCAATATGGATTGGAAATTCAGGATGTAAGTCCTAAATATTTAATCTGGAATGGAGTGATTTATTATTTAAACTTTTTGAATGACACATTCATAGTAAAAGAATAAATTCATACTTCTAGACTATGACTATACCATTCGAATTCTATGCATAGATTCTAAATTCTCATCGTGCTATTTCAGGTTTTCAAAGTAGAAAGAATGGGGGAGTCTGAAAAATACGAAAAGTTTCAAAATCTACACAATAAGAAACTTTTGTGGCACGGTTCTCGTACTACTAACTTTGCTGGGATCCTTTCTCAGGTAAGCCAGATTGAATTAGTCAGACAGTAGTGGTATTCATGGTGTGAACCGGTTATAAGGTTAGAGTTTTGTGTTATCTACAGGGACTTCGTATTGCACCACCCGAAGCACCTGTAACAGGTTACATGTTCGGGAAAGGGGTCTATTTTGCCGACATGGTATCAAAATCTGCCAACTATTGTTACACTAGCAAGAACGGCACTGGACTGTTGCTTCTCTGTGAAGTTGCTCTTGGAGATATGTAAGTTTTTTGCAATTCAAGCACTTATTACGGGAAATTATCGGGAATTTTTGATTAATTTCTTTCTGTAAATAGGCACGAACTGACCGCAGCCAATGAGAATCTTAAGGCTGCTCCTGCTGGAAAACACAGCGTTAAGGGAATTGGACAAACGGCTCCTGATCCAAAAGTCTTTGATTTTCTTGGTGAAAATGTTCTAGTTCCGTGTGGCAAGCCGGTTAAGACAAAGACTAAAAGTGATCTGCTTTATAACGAGTAAGGCCTCATTTCATAAGTATATTTCAGCTATGTCAATGTTAATCAATAATGTAAATCAATGTTCTATTTTAATTTTAAATAGGTACATTGTTTACAACACCTCGCAGATAAAGATCCGTTACGTGGTGCGTGTGAAGTTTACGGCTCCAACTCGTCGCTAACTTACTTCACTAACTCCACTAAAATCCACAATTGGCTCGGTTTCATTTATCAACTTCTATTTTCTTCGTTGCACTTTTATGTTCCTTGTTTCCTTTGTAATTCACATCTATTCGACCGTACGCACACTAGTAGAAAATATTATTCCTACCTACACGACTGAACTTTAGTGTTTCAACCCCAGTCCTTTTCGAGTTCGATCTGTAATCGAGCTGCCTCAGTTTACCTAAGGGTGGAACTAGCTTCGTAACTTGACCACTGAATTTAACATCTCAGATTTAAAGTACAATCTATTTTCACCTATAATACCTGCGTTACATAATCTACTGACTCTTTTCTTTCCAGCGCTTCTGACACTTGTATGTGTTAGTCAGTTTTATTACCAGATAAAGTATTTTTGACCTCAAGGGTTGTGGCTCACTTTTTTCAATTTATTCTACTTTTCTTCGCTAAAAGGTTGCTCAAATGTGTTAAAACTAAAGCAGTCAACTATAGTTCTGTCGAATGGTAGTTAATAGTTTCATAGATTCAAAAGTACTTATACAAATTCATGGCTAGAATTAATTATGTGAATTCTTTTTATTCGCTGTTTTGACGTTCACACTCTACAAATCCGTTACTCTATCCTCCAAACATTCAATGTATTCCTTTATCTAATTGACAAAGATTATCTCATTTCATAATTGGTTCCAATAAAATAATACCAACTATCCATTTACTTCGGCGAGGTGTTCTGTGGCGCAATTTACTATTAATGCAGAAAATGGAAAATCGCGCTATTGCAATTGCAATGCACAGAGTCAAGAGAAATAATAATAATATTGCATAGTTCACCACGCACAAATTATTGTATACAGTCAGTGAGTCAGTCTTACGTGTGCACGTTTGAATGCAACATGTTTTTACATAGACTAATGGATGGGGAATATTTATTAGGATCATTTACCAAGATTATTTTATTGTCAATATTCTTGCGTAGCTATAATATGGTATTATAAAAATGGGAAATTGAATAGTAATGTATTGTTATTTAATTCATGTTCCAAAATAAGCCTGAGGCTACGTCACTATAAGACGCATTTTCTTGTTCAACATCCTGTCACTAAGACTTAAAAGCGAGAGATTGGATATTGGATCGGAGAATTCTTTAAGGACCAGTGATGCTTTATGCTATGCCCCTCGACCTTAGGCCTCCAGCTAAAACCAAATTCGTAATTAATTGCCAATAATCAGTTGCCAAATAAAAGAAGGAGCTCAACCACGCTATTACGTAAGATATGAATGCATATTCATATTAGCGAAATGTGTCCATCAGAGCTTGCTATGAACATTCAGGAAAACATTTGTTGAACAAAGTGTATTGAGAAACCAAAATGGTTTTTACAAAATTATAAATATGTTAATTTCTTAATCCGTCCATCAAGTAAGCTCAAATGAATACAAGATGGCTCTAATGTTTATCATGTGGTGCTTCTTGTTTTTGTTTGCATTATCGTTTCATAAATCAGAAATAAAAATGTCAAAATGATCCAATTGAGGCCAGGGCAGGGCTGGCATAAGGCATAACTCGTCCTTTATAACAATTCCATAGATTGGGATTATTTCTCCACGATACTATGTAGTACAACTTGCCTGTGCCTTTAAAATGGACTGAGATCGTGAATTTATCCGTATAGGGGACTTTTAGGAATCGCTAATTACTATAAATGAGTATTTAAGTAATAAATGTGAAAGTTTAATCCAAATATACAGGCACGAAAATAGTCGGCCTTTCGCAGTGGCTTAAATACTGGGAGTCAGGGTAAGCGGTGCTGTGTGGCTTAGCCTCCCGCTCTCCTTCAAACTCTCGACTTGACGTCCTTCAAACCTCAAAATAGCGTTACATTTATATTCAACATTCACATTTCGTTTCGTTGTCAGTTGTTCAAAAACAAAAGAGAAAGGTCAATAGTTGAGTCAAAACTGTGCTGACTGGTGGTCGTCAGAATCCGAACCAGTACGACACCGCCACGCAGGCTGGGTGGAGGTCAGAAGTGCAAGAGGTCAAGCAGGAAGAAAAGCTCAACTGAGAACAGAGAAGGAAAATTGTACTTGAATCAGTGGCCAAAGCAGAGGTGACCAGGAAGAGAGGTCAAGATGCCGCGAGTCATGATCAAGGGCGGGGTGTGGAGAAACACTGAGGTATGGGCTTGTCCATTTGTTGTTCCATTAATTAGTCGTCATAATGTATGCAAATATTTTATTGCTGGCACTGGCGGCTGGCCCTTTGTATGTATTGCTAGTCACTTGTGACTTGTGCCATTACGTTCAGCACTGCTGCTTGCAGATGATGTTGACCTTGACTGTCAACTGTTGAACATGCCCACTTAACTTAAGCTCAAGCTTGTTCGCGGTTTTATTATTATACATAGAAAGACACAACGTGATGTGTGATGTGCGGCGTGCGGCTGGTTAGAAATATGGTTTTGTGTTCTAAATCTTGGGGGCTGGGGGCACTTGTTCGATTTGTTTCTTTGTAAAAGTCACAGGTCAAGAGGTTTGGGAAAATGTGTGTACAATCTACTTAGAATATTTTTCTATACCCCAAGATCTAGAATCCAATAGAAATAAGTTTAATTTTGTTGTATGCATAGTTAATAATTACGACTTCAGACTTCAGATATAGAAAATCAATTTTTTTAAATTGTATAGGATGAGATCCTGAAAGCGGCGGTGATGAAATATGGGAAGAACCAATGGTCCCGAATTGCATCGCTGCTTCACCGGAAGTCGGCGAAACAATGTAAAGCCAGATGGTACGAATGGTTGGACCCTAGCATCAAAAAGACAGAATGGAGCCGTGAGGAAGATGAGAAGTTGCTACATTTGGCCAAGTTGATGCCGACTCAATGGAGAACAATTGCACCGATAATTGGCAGAACTGCTGCACAGTGTTTGGAAAGATACGAGTATCTTTTGTAAGTTATTGCAGCTAATATGTTAGCTCATTTATATTTGGTAATATTTACTGGGATTTTATATTTTAATCAATAATTTTAATTCCCAGGGACCAGGCACAAAGGAAAGAAGAGGGTGAAGATGGAATTGAAGATCCAAGAAAGCTTCGTCCAGGAGAAATTGATCCTAATCCCGAGACAAAGCCAGCCAGACCTGATCCGAAGGATATGGATGAAGATGGTATGCAATATATGAATATTATCTACATCACAATTTACCTGGCTTTCAAAATTCAAAATTAGTGAGATAATTCGAGTTTTGAGTTGGAACAGACAAAGTTAATAATATTAGCATTAAAATTTCATTAGAATTGGAAATGTTGTCTGAGGCCAGAGCTCGTCTTGCCAACACTCAAGGAAAGAAGGCCAAGCGTAAGGCCCGAGAGAAGCAATTAGAAGAAGCTCGTAGACTTGCTGCTCTTCAGAAGCGTCGTGAATTGCGAATGGCTGGAATTAATGTCCGCAAGAAGCGGCCAAAGAAACGTCAGATTGACTACAACACGGAGATCCCGTTTGAGAAGACACCAGCATCAGGATTTTATGACACGTCAGCGGAGGGTTTTGATCCAATGCATCCGGACTTCTCACGTCTCAGACAGCAGAAACTCGACGGAGAAATGCGCAAGGACAAAGAAGAAGTATGAGTGTTTATATTCAGTCATTTTTTTATCCTGTAACCTACTCTATTTTCTATTGTTCTCATATTCCAACGTGAACTATTGATAAACATGATGTCGAGGCACGGTGAAATCCTTATTGACAATCCATGTGCACGGTGAAAATATTATAGTACTGTTTTGTTCCTGTTTCCATTAGCGTGAGCGTAAGAAAGACAAGGAGAAGATGAACCGACGTAAGGAGAATGACTTACCATTGGCAATGGTTCAAGGCGAAGAGCCGCAGAGGAAGAGATCCAAATTGGTTCTTCCAGAACCTCAAATCTCTGACATTGAATTGGAACAAGTCGTAAAGCTCGGGAAAGCTTCTGAAGCGGCTAAGGAAGCAGCGAGTGAGACTGGCAATCGAGCCTCACA
Source organism: Ceratophysella sigillata (assembly GCA_034693865.1). Taxonomy (NCBI): domain Eukaryota; kingdom Metazoa; phylum Arthropoda; class Collembola; order Poduromorpha; family Hypogastruridae; genus Ceratophysella; species Ceratophysella sigillata. The sequence continues at coordinate 4,199 of JAQFXY010000725.1, read as the reverse complement.
AACTCTGCTGAGTGACTACGCTCTTACGACACCTGGAATGACAGCGCTTAGGACTCCAAGAACACCAGCTCCGATCACAGATAAAATTCTCCAGGTACGCCCTATTAAATTCATATTTAGATAACTATTTACGATTCAGTTAATTATTTATTGAGGGAAACATGATTCGCACGCGTTCACATAATTACTTAGCATTTGGCGTATATTCCATAGATGACTTACACTTACAAATATATATATGTAGGTAGATGGAAGACAATTATTTTCAAAAATTACACACCGTATATACCTTATACCGTATCAAATCTTATATTTGAACTAAACTCTGAGTTTTCTTACATTTTACAAATTACTCAAGTGCGTTTTTATTATATTATTTGACAGGAGGCACAAAACATAATGGCATTGTCCAACGTGGACACTCCGCTCAAGGGAGGCTTGAATACTGAACTTGTTCAAAGCGACTTTAGTGGAATTACTCCCAGAAATGATACTGCTCCAACACCGAACACAGTTTTGGCCACACCGTTCCGTACTCCGGCTGGAGGTGCTTTGGGTGCCACTCCGATGACTGGGAAACGCGGTCCTGGTGGAACACCACATGGATACTCTAGTACGCCAGTGCATATTCGGGACAAGCTGAACATCAATACGGAAGAAGAATTAGAAGCTGCAGCAACGCCGGCAAATTTGAAGGAGTATCACAAGAAGGTAAATAGTGCAAAACTATACAACTTAATTTTAATGAGCAGACAAATACCCATAACATTCGTTCAGTGTAAGCTGTGGTACCTACATAACCTAAGAGAACCAGACTCGAATTAATATAACTCCGATGACGAGAAGATAATTGTGGTTTAACTTCAAGTTTTTAAGAATATTTTATAAGCTTTCTGATTGATTAGGTCCGTGAGAGCTTGAAGGAAGCCTTAGGAACTTTGCCGACTCCTAAGAACGACTATGAAATCATTATTCCTGGTGAGGAAGACATGGAAGAGGATGTCGAATCGGAAGAAATTAAAATTGAGGATCGTGACGAGATTGAGAAGCGTCAAGCTGAAGAGAAGCAGGCGAGACGTGTGGCAGAGTTTGAGAAACTTTGTCAATCAGTCCAGCGGGACTTTCCACGTCCAACCGATGTCAACTCGGGCATTCTCCGTCACTCTGGAATGGATCAACTAAATGAATTGCAAAGGGTACAGTCTAACTATGACACTTCTATTTCTACTATCGGTATTACTCAAAATAGGGTTGAGATTAGAGAAACTTAGCGCTGTTAACTGAATTAATTTGCACTAAAGATAAGTTTTTTAATAATAACTTAAAGTACCAGCAAATAATTAAAAAAATGTAAAAAAAACGCACTGTAAATGGGATTAATGAAGGTTCTTCCAATGTTTATTTCGTGGAAATATTTAGATAATATCAATGACAATGAACATTCAAAGTTATGCTGTCCCTTTTCCCGTGGTGCGATTTGTATCCAAATATTTTGTGCTTGGGTAGCTAAGCCTTTTTTAATACAGTCATTTTAAAAAGAATTCCATGATACGTATGTACTTTGACTACTTGGAGTTCCTTTCACATAAAATGCTATGGTTTAAGTGCATATCTTGCTAAACCCCACGCAACGATAACGATCCTTTCTGCTGACAGTTAATTATTTGTCGTTAATTGGTGATGCAAACTATCTTCTCAACATCTAAAATATTTTGTTTATAACAGCTTCATATACTAATAATGTGTAAAAATATGAAAAGGTATAAGTGTAAGTGTAGTAAATTATTCGAAAATAAAGCTTGGTGGTTTTAATATTTAGTGTACTATAAACTATAACTCTAGTGAATTTCAATTAGTTAAATACTTACTAAATATTTTTTTTTTGTGTAAATAGGCAGAGGAATTGATTAAGCAAGAAATGGTCAAAATGTTGCATCACGATGCTATTGTTGCTCCTGCTTCCAACCAGATTGTAACCAAGAAAGGGATGAGCATTGTTCACAACCAGAATCAGCATTTGGACTATTTGGAGAAACATCCATATCAGGATGTTGAGCCAAAAGACATGGCTCATGTATGAATTCAGAATTATATCAAATAATTATGCGAAATTCTTAATTAGGTTCCAATTAAACATCTGTGGTGAATTGAATGTGTGATTTTGTAACAGGCACGTGAGCTCTTGAAAAAAGAAATGGTTGTTGTCAAGAAGGGAATGATGCATGGGGATCTCTCTTTGGAGACCTACTCTCAAGTCTGGGAAGAGTGTTTGGCTCAAGTAAGGAAACACTATTCTATATTGTACATGAATTTATGTATTAAAGTTCTTACGATTAACGATAACATCATTCAATTACTTAAATATTCATTTTACGTCGGGATATTCCTACACATGAAGGACGAGTTGTGCCCTTAACTGGATCAATATAAATACAATATTTTCAGGATAATCCAAAATTTCAAAAAAATAAAACCACCACACGACTAGAATAAACATTAGACCCATCATGTATGCAAAATTTGAGCAAGATTTGGCAGTAATTTATATAGTATGGTTTTAACTGGCCTGAGGACGCGGGGCGTAAGGCATAACTCGTCCTTAAAATACAGTGTGATCACAAAACATACCAACGAATATCTCATATTCATTTTTCAAAAATTCAACTTCAACTCCTAATGGAGAACATAAGATTTTGGCGTAGATTCGATATTTCAGTCATGAATTATTATATGCACGAAGTTTAACTCAAAAGAAGATGTAAAAACTGGTGCAGAAATATTTGTACTGCAATTACTAAACGAGCCTTAAGCCGTAATATTTATCATATTAAACTCTTTCCAGGTCTTGTACTTGCCCAACCAATCCAGATACACAAGAGCCTCCTTGGCGACGAAGAAGGATCGACTTGAAGCGAGCGAGAAGAAACTGGAGGTCAACCGGAATCACATGCAGCGAGAGGCCAAGAGAGCTGGGAAAATTGAGAAGAAGATCAAGACGCTGACTTGGGGATATCAGGACAGAGCTCAAAAGGAGTTAAAAAAATTCATGGACACAGTTGATCAGATTGAGGAAAACTCGCTCCGGAAATCCACTTTCGAGTTCTTGCGGGACTTGGAAAGTGTTGCGATTCCTAAACGTATAGAAGTGAGTAGTGGAGATAAACAAACATAAGTGTCTGTCATATATACCGCGGAAATGCGGTATGTAGCGTCACGTTTGGACTGCGGATACTTTTCACGGTAACAACGGTATGTATTATTTTTGTGTTGGTATGAATTCCAGGCTTCAACTCAAGATGTGGATCGACAGAAGGAGCGTGAGAAAGGGCTTCAGACTCGTTTCAGAGACCTCACTTTGGAAGTGGAAATGTTCGACGAGGAGATTGCTGGGCTCGAAATGGCAATTCAGTCGAAAGAACAGCCACCATCGGATGATGAAGATGATGAAGAAGAACCAGAAGAACGTTTGGTTACAATTGCCGAAGAAGACACTGTTGACTAGACACACTGCATGTATCATGCAGAGTGTGTATAAGAGATAAGAGATAGTGACAAATTTACGTAATATTTATCTTGAATATTGAACTATTACACGTACACCCTACTTCATTTGTTTCTCCTTTTGTAAATATCATGTTTTAGGGATCATTGTAACTTACGCATTTTGCGAAAATTGGCTAATGGAAATAAAACTTACCTGTGTGCACATACTAAATAATTTGCATGCGTATCTGTTGAAATATTAACCAGTTTTTAAGTTTTTACCAATTCAAGGTTTTAAATGTTTATTCATTGGTCTTACTCAATAATGTTACAATAATTACACATATATTCGTGAAAGATAAATCAAAATCTCACCCAGTGATGATATGAGCGGATCCTTTTACTAATAATACGGGCTACACAAAAATAAGAACCACGTGAAAGGTCAACGGTAGTAAGAGCCATAGCATATTACGGGCCAAAAAGTCAAAATACAAATAAATACAAACAGTACTTCAAAATGAATATTATTCCAGTCAAGGTACTTTCACTCTTGCAAATCGAACGCAGTGCTAAAAACTAAAACTAATTAGACGCTTAGGAAAGTCATTTTATTCCAGGGCTGGGCAAAATATACTTAAAAGTATTTTCAAAATACTTGTATTTTTTACCTCAAAATTTAAGGACAAATACAATACAAATTACAAAATACTCGT
>JAQFXY010000724.1:0-18229 GCA_034693865.1 Ceratophysella sigillata | reverse complement strand
TTTGAAGTTGAATTCTTAAACCTCGCTGAGTTACACTCTTCTAATCTACTATCACAATTTACTGCTCCACTAGGTATGGGAAGCTCGGATGGAGGACTTGGTAATGCCATAAGACACTTGTGGTCCAAATGGGATGTTGAAAATAGAAACAATCGTGTGAGAGCTGGGAAGAGAGTGTACAGGTTTCCGCCTCTCTCCTTTGGCTCAGAGCCGTGGAGAAAGGTCCGAGTGAGTGAAAGCGGATGGTAGGTGGAATTGGTTGAGCAGAATGCAGACAGCGATGATGCGTCTGGATTTGAGAGAGAGACAAGTGTATTGTGCCTCTGAGTGTTTGCGTCAATAGTTCCATTTCTTCTGACATGGCTTCACGAGCTGGGCGGATGGATGGGCTGAAGGCGGAAGGGAGAAACAAGGCCAGGGTCTCTCGTGAAAATTATACAGGTTAAACCTCCGCATTATTAGTTAGGCTCCAATCTCCTCCCTCCATTTAATCCATTCACTAATCTCTATTTGCTCCCGTCTATGATAACACGACGAGCAGGAGGACTAGGCTCCGGGACACGGGCTCCGCTGCCCAGCAATGCCAGGGAATTAAACTCTCTGTTTGCTCAACCAAGAGTCCACTTTCCCATAGAACAGGCCCAAACTAATCTTCCCAACAACAATGATTGAAGTTGGCTATTTCCTATTTACTTCCACGGCTTAGGCTACATATTGATATTCTAGTAGCAGGATTCATATCCAATCCCCCAACTACTAAACAAGGCGTCTTTGAAAAACACCGTCTGACATTCTATATTCGAGGAATAAGTGGGCACATGATGCCAATTCCCAGGACTGGCTTGAACGTTACGATTTGAAACTTTTCTTGCATTCTGCCATAGTTGGATATTTCTAATTTAGAGGAAGGGAAGGGGTGGACAGGTTCTTTTGTCAAATCGGCTCTGAGCCCAGCGGGAAATCAAAGAATATTACACCCTTGTTTCGCACGACTCCAAGTGTGGAAGTAACAGAAAAATCAGAAACCCTTCTAGGCCAGACGTCTGTGCCGGATAGGAAGAATAACTAGAGCTGAAATGTAGCCCGGGAGCTACACCTACTCAGATGTCAGATGTCAATGATGGGAGTGTGGAGACGTCAGGTGTATTTTGGAATAATGCTTGACGACGTGGTGCGGAAGACGATCCACGTACTCGCATTCCCGCACTTTCCTCAGACTTTCACTTGAAAGAAGTTTGCCTGAACGACAAGACAGTTTGTCGTATTAATTGGAGGGACCAGAGTGCTTTTTAATAGACACAGCGTCTGTATAATGTACCTATTGGAGACGCGGGGTAGAAGGTACTTCATATTCTTTGTGAGCGGATTGGATTACACTATTAGCTTCTCAGCAGAGGACTGACACATTCCATTTTAGCATTTTGGTCGATATGGACATAGAATACGGAGAGAAAGTTCACCAGACAGCCTAAAAAAGTCCATGGCACTCCTGCCACTGCTGCTGCTGCTGGTTTTTGGAATAGGTAGTCAACTTCACAAGGCACTACATCAAGATTCTACTATTACACCTCCACCCACCTACTACTACCAACTTCTAGTATTATTCAAACCAGGAAATTGGATTTGTAATCGTAAGCGTGTACATTTCCCTCTGTGTACAGCAGCCGGTGTGCACTCTGCGATAGGAACACACACACCACATACATACCGCACTCGACTCTTCTTCTTCGTGACCGTGAGTCGAGAATGCGAGTGACAGGGAAAGCAAAGCAGGGCTCCTCGTCCTGCTACGTACCTAATTTTACCACAAAATTCCACGTCAACTCGGTACCGCACTTCTAAGCCCCAATATAAATAATGTAGCGCAATTCAACTTCCACATATCAGTATGTAATTCCATTTTTGAGCTTTGTCGACCTTTTCCTATGTCTCCATATCTGTGGCACCTCTTTTGAGTCTCCTTTTTTGTGTTAAGCCAATTTTCGCGTATGCCGATTCTAAATCCCCTTTTTGTGTGTTCTACATTTTGGTTTTGCCCATTTGATCTGTTACGAGCTCAGGGAGTGGAGCTAGTTATGTGAGCTTAAACTGTCATAATGGCCTTTTGGAAAACCTAACCTAGCCTGAGTTGAAACAATATTCTGCACGAGAGATACCATGAGAACTAGTGGAGACTAGAATAGTCTCACAACATTACAAGGTCTGAATCGTAGAGAAAGCTTACAGAGTATGAACAGTTCCACTTTCACTTTTTCTATCTATGTCCTCGTACTTCCGGTTCCGAAGTTTGGTAAACAACCCAAAGCATCAGTGAGATACAGGGTATGTTATTACAACTGAAGCAGGAATGAGTTGTTGATTTTAACATGTTTCTAGCTTGCAACAAGTGGAAGATTCCCGCGTTGCATGCATCTGTTTGGAGTTCGGTAAATTGAGCCAGGATCCTTTCTGAGGTTCAATGTTATGAGCTGTTTCGGGGGTAGTTTGAAATTACTAGTCAGTGAATTCAAGCCTTACCCATGTATTCATTAGGTCAATGCGTACCAGCCGAGTGTACAAATGACTCGATGCCACTACGGAGCGACAGCGGCGGAATTGGCATGGGACGCAACCTCCGAGTCGTCATTCATTCATACACACGAAACCCACCGCACATTCAGACACATACTAATATTCAAATAGACAGAGAGGGAGCGGAGGAAATGCAAAGGAGATATACCGCAAATAACACAATACATAATTGAGCTGCATCCTCGTTCGCACCAAGTTTTGGGATTCTCTCTCTCTCCCTCTGCTTTATCTCTTTTGTTAAGCAGCCTGATTTGAGAGACTTTCATCAAAATTCTCGGTGGAGAAAATGGTTAATAAATCATTCCCTTGTTTACATTGTACAGTCATTGTACATTCACACATTCCAAGTCATTAATTTTCCAATTTTAGTTTATCAAGTGGGACAGGTTTTCTCATCACATCACACGGCCATATTTACTGACTTGGGGCTTTGTACGCAGAATGACATTAACATAAGTCAGCCACCCGCCACATCGCCACTTGGCCCACTTCTTGTAATGAGTCCCCAAATTTATACGCAAACAAACCCACAGTAGCTTTCTCTACCACACTGAGGGCTGTCACATGAGCGTAAATAATGTTAGATTTCCATTCAGAGATGTTATACAGAGGGCTGCGGGAGTTGTCAACAGTCAAGGTCGGTTCAAGATAACTTTTGCCCAATTCCAATGCAGGTAAGCAGGTATGTACAATAAGACATGTGCACGGAATACTGAAACAAAAATTGCAAAATGCATACTTCGACTTTACATCACGTTTACGTATGCATATCAATCAACTCTGATTTCTCCAATACCAGATTTGTTTATAATTTGTGGAACAATTTTTTTTCCTAATTAAGTTTGGCAAGCACTATTTTTGATAAATATGTAATTTTCTGGAAAACGTAATGTTTCCCTAAACAACCTTTATTTACAAAACCAAAAGTTTGGATTTGCCAAACGACCTTTGGCAAGCAAAGCGGACACCGAACATTGTGCTACTGCTACGGCAAAACTCCTGTTCCTGATCAAATCACATTTTGTGAATTGCTAAATGTTATTGCCAATGCAAGGAAAGGAAGCATCAAAGCTGTTGAATTTCGTCGGTTTATCAATTCTCAACTGCAAAAACAAAGTAGGATGCGATATTTTGCTGGTCCAATTCTTCAAAAGCTTTGTACATTAACTATGAGCGGGTTGTTTTTCCCTGCCTACTTCAGTCTGAAAATTACTTGACATTAAAATGTATCTGTATAGTACAGGAGCGGGTAGTGTACCTACTATTTTACGAGATATACGATAAACTGAGCAAACTTTTTACACTCGTTGATGGATTAGCAAGTATAATCAATTGTTATCGCTTTATCGCTTACCGCTTTTAAAAGATTTTCTAACTTCCTGACTCCAAATTCAACAACTGACTTCAGGCGTGTTCCGGAATATTTCCAGCTTAATACCCGTTCTGATTAATAAGCTTTTCTTACTGAAGCATTGTGGATATAACAGATATTCACTGCACTCATTAGTCAGTAAACTGCTTTATACGCATAAGCATTTCAGTTAAATCTTGATCCAAAACCGTTCGGTGGGCTAGCTCGACGCGCAACAAGCTCACATACACTCTCGATGTAGATAAATACATACATAGTACATGCATATTACGTCCATAGGTACATGTACACTACCGACCAGCCGATCCTAGACAATGTAATAAAAGCTGAGACAGTCTAATCCTGAAGTTCTTAGCTTGAAGTATATTTTAAGGGCCTTTAATTACGATACATACCAGTGCATGCAGCCTCTGCTAACTAGGTTTATTCTATTATACCGTATGGCACTTGGGATGACAGGCCAGAGAGCTCTTCTTGGCGCCTTGGTGGAGCAGCCAGTATTTGGGAACCAGCTAATACTTCCTGATAGCATTTGCGACACACTGTAAAAGAAACAGTTCGTGTCAGCCTAACAGAACTTTGATGGGTTTTCTGCTCAAACGAAGTGGACGAAATTGGAATTGGAGGAGTTGATGGAGCAAGGGAACATAGTTGGAACGACAGAGACTAGAACAGAAGAACTCATTTAAAAACTGTATTAAATGGAATTAGGGAACAAACTTTCATCCGTTAGAAAGACAGTTTACTTAAAATTAACATAATTTCAATTTTAACGGCACTACATGGACAGACAACAATCTTTCCCTACAACATTGTCACATAGTTCAAGTGGGATGTGCTGAGAAGAGGCTCGAGACTCCACTGCAGTAGAGCACAGGCTGTCTGAGCAATTTACATTTATTATTTATTTTGGAATCCATTAGTAAACCAGTTGCGTCTGGCCAAATAAATGACAAATCCTTGTCTGCCTAAAATGAAGCTGGTAAAAGATTTACTTATCTGGCTCGTCCGAGATTTCCCTTTTTATCTATCTCCGCCCAATACTCAACTTCATAACAACTTTTTGGGACTTAGAACCCAGCCATAAGTCTGTCTCCAGCCCGCTTCCTCCCGGCTTATGGTAACCGACTCTACATCTCTGCCGAATGTTCTTTTGCGATTAGAGCATGCCTGCACTGAAGAGGACCATCAGCATAAAAGATATTAGAAAGTACATGTGAGCAAAGTTTCACATTTTGAGCTCCGTTTTTAGGCCAGAGGTAGACCATTTATTGAAAGGAGGAAGGGAATGTTTTTGGTGGAAGTGAACTATTTGTGAAAATTTTAAACTTTTTTCCTGAAGTCGGGTACAACACATGCTCGGCTTGCATAAATTATTACCAACTATATCTTCTCTAGCCAGCTTGTTTGGAGTTTTGACTGGGCTTGATAACTACTGAGTATTTTTGTTATGAAAGCAGACCTACTTACGCAAGAGTTGTTTTAACAAAAACACGCCTGTCCTTCCTCTACTTGAGCCAGAGAGTCTAATTTGAATTATGTGGAATTTAGTGTTTGGATGAGGGGAGAAGATTCATTTTTAATAAGCACGTACTAAATATTGAACTTAAAGGACTTAATTACTTTAAAGTTTGTTCCTGACAAAATTTCTTTCCCCCGGTTTCCCAGAAAGCGTTTGGAGAGGTTAGCTGAGCAAACAGGAGAGTTGTATGACTCGAGTAAATAGAGAGAAGTAGGAAATTGAATAGAGCGATAGGGGCCGAGGAGGAATCTATAGGGGAACGTGGTGAAAGCACATTGGGTTGAGACTCATGACGATTCCCCAACTTCATTTCATCGGATATGCTGGCTGGGTCTATGGGAAAACTGACAAGTACAGAGAAAGTCCTGGTTTTCTCCGTCTCGATATCACATTACTATTGTCGGAGGAAGAAAGGCCAACGAGGAGGTAAGTTGGTAGTAAAACTTGTTGGTTGACAAAGGAGGAAAGGTGGATGCATGCGAGAGTCAGACTCAAATTTTATTATTTGAGGGAAACCGAGGCTGAGTTCTGACTTGTTGGTGGAGCCTAGACTTGGCAGAGAGGAGCCTCGTTCCAGCCAGCCTATACTCTCACTTCCAGCACACACAACCAACTCAAGGCTCGTAAGTGTCAGAAACATTTGGAGCTGGGACGGAGCCTTCTGGGCTTGTGGTCAGCAGTGGAGGGCAGTGGACAGAATTCAATCATATTTCTCCAAGGAACCCATTCAGTCGTGACTCTGCCTCTTGGCCCAAGGCACGGCCATCAGTCCCTACAACTTACTCCCAGCTCACCCCATCAAATTTCCCTATCAAGGAAGCCAGGGAGGGAGACGGTTGCAAAGGATGACATGGCCAGTTGTAAAACCCTCTAAGCACAAAGCTCTGTAACCCCCTAATCTAGACTAACGGTTAGTCGCCCCGTCTTCACCGTCACCGCTCGATCCGATTTAGGAAACCTAACCTCCTAACCTTAGTGAAATGATTGATAGGTGACTCCGATAATGGCTCAATACAGTTGGAATGGGTTAGGTTTTCCAAATTGGCGCAAGATACGGTGGGTCGCAATTAGGGGTTACACAACTTTCTCCATGGGGGATAGAACTGGCCGTGTGTTCCTTACCTCAAGCGATGAGTGGCCAGGCAAGGGTTGGGCTGGTAAGTGCGGATGCTGGCTGAGAGGGATTTAATGGATGATAAGAATACTTTTTCCTGATTCCCATAAGGAATAATGTGCTGAGAATGATGGAGGGAAATGGTCGACACGACGCTGTTTGGGCGGCGGAAGAGCGTCAGGAGACGAGCCATAAAATATCTCCGGATCCGAGTGAGTGGAGAAAGGTATGAGAACGGGCCCTTTTGTTACATGACCTCATCTAGGTCGTAAAGTATTGCCCTGGTGCTTTTTGAATCATTTAGTGAGCGGCAGTGGCCCGGGATGAACAGAGCCCATTTCCCGAGCTTCCCCATACTTTCCCATGGTTTATCTATCTCTCGCTACGGACCCAATAACATGTCATATGTGTCTCCTCAGCCGGAACATGATGGATGAGTGTCCACCAGAAATGGACATGTGGGACTTGTGCTTAGAAAAATCCTATTTCTTATCTCGCCTAACTTATAGCTTCGGCTCAGACTCCTTGATGTGGGCCTCTCAAAAGAGAAAGTACTACATATGACTATCTCACCTATATCCGCCCAACTACAAAGTGTCACATTTCGTCTATGTTTGCCTTTCTCAAAGGCCTCAGCTCTGCTCAGCCCTAATTCCATTCTTTGGCCCAGAGCACGATTCCGTCTCCAATTCCAGACTGCAGTCTGGGCTTGACCAAAGGTTAGGAAATGGCTCCGTCTTGCCTTGATCTTGACAAAAATGACACATGAGGAGAACACATGAAACGCAACATGCTTTCTCTAGAGATACATATAAACCGAAACCGGAGAATGAAATATGAGCTCTGGTTAGGACCACAACCGATCGTATTAACGGACTCAACGGCAGAGAAGTATATTATACCTATCAACACACGCCATAAAAAAGTCAATTTCCCAAGTTGTCAATATTTGTCCAAATAGATTTACTCTGAAATCAGGTAAATGCCTTGTCGGCCCATTTGTCCTAATTTCAGTGATATGAGCAGTGGGACCTGAAGAACCGAAAGGTTCGAAAGTACGACTTTGAATAGAAGATAATTAAATGGCACTTGAATTAAATCCAGATATTATGTACTTCAAACATGTTGTTACTCTACGATGGATACGGAAAAACATAAACGATCAAGACAGTATGAAACTACTTTTTGTAGATTGAGAAATGTGAAACTTCTGAAGTGCATTATTTTACGTAAGTAGACGTGGGAGGCTGGCAGACAAATTTAGGTCCCAAGTCTATATCGTTTATCCTAAGTAAGCCAGCGCAAAGTTGGTGCAACACGCTAGTGTCTAACTAAATAAAGTGCATGTTGGTGAAATAGAATGGGGAAACCTTGAGCTAGGATTTACAAATAGTCGCCGAATCAATTTCTTTCAGCAATAGTGTAAGCATTAGCGCCCATTTACTCCTGCTGCGGTTACACACATTTTACGCAGGCCTTTCAGTAAGAATAAACAACTCGGATCCATGTGCAAAATAAGAACCACAAAAAGTTTTGTTGTTCCAAAAGTTAGTTTCTTTGCTGTCAAAATTGATATAAGTCCGTTTTGGTGAGTCTCTATTTTTAAGGACACAATTTGAGACTAGTACTTTGAACAAATTCCGTTTATGCAGCATGCAGCATTCATGTAGCCTTATCAGAAGGCGCTTCCCTTGGCATAAAAACTTTTTGCATATGATCTACCAATATTCATAGCGTAGCTATTGTGGCCAAGTGCAGGAGAAACCTGAGAACTGTTTTCCACCTGTACAACATTTGTCCTCGTTATGCAAGTAGGATTTTTACAAAGGTATAGCATTCACTTTGTCAAAGAATTGAGTAAATTCATAAGTTCAAACAAGAGCTTATAACTTTGAACAACAGGAGGGCCGAGTTTATTTTTTGCGAAGAAAGAAGTCAAACTTAAGTCTTTCATGTCCGGAAGGATTCTAATCAGGTATTGTCTTAAAACTACTCAGAAACTGGCATTTTGTGAAACTTAAATATGCTCTGCTCTTACATATTCTAAAAGAATGCTCCATTCACGGATCGACTTAGCCATTTGGATCGATCGTATTATAAATAATTGGAGCGAGAATAAAAGAACGCTCCCCACGCATATATCAATAAAGGCCGAATTATACATACATTAGCGCACAAGGAAAATTGACGCTATTGTGACTAGAAAACAAGAAATAAGTATACCACTATAATATAACCGAATGGTAATCATATGGAAACACAATTTTACCTTGTCTGTGCTGGGAAAATGCGAAGGACGATCAAATACGAGTCCGGATTCACCCTTCCATTGACTGTGTGTGGAGCGGAGAAAGGCTCAGGACTTTCCTGCTACCCACTTCTGCCTCCTTCTACTACAGGCATCAGAAGCAAATAAACAATTACAGTTTACTGCCTCCTGTCAAGTACTAAGCTCAGCCTGTCTCAGGTGAGCTTCTCAACGAGTGAACAGTTTAAGCTTTGTATTCCAGTTCTTTAAACTTTTCCAAACTCGTAGGCTGGAAACAAAACAAGTTTTTTTTTATCTTCTACAAATATTAGTTTCCTAATTGCTTCTGAAGATTTGGAAGAAGGAATGTTGGGGACACATGATATTTGTGTTTTTGGGAAGCTTGGGCTGAGTGTAGAGGCCGGGGATGGAAGTTGAGTTGAGAAAGGGAACGAGGAACACGTGCTTCTGGACTTGTTCGTCAGAGCTTACTAAAAAGAGGCAGACGGCGGAGCGGAGCTCAAGAAGTCTAATGGATTCAGAAAGTGGTGAGTTTCAGCAGCGCCACGCATACCAGCCAAATTACAGCACAATGCATGTCTTTCAACCGTCTCCACGTAAATCAAAATAGGCTCTGCTCCGTTCCCTACTCTGGTTTTTAACTATGCTCAACTCCTGAGCACACAAATCAATTCATTTGAGTATCGCTCACTAAAAGGGCCTGTCACAATTTTCCAAAGGTCCGTTTCAAACTCATCAAAAGCCCAAATGATTATTTCCGGTATCCTTCCCACTCCACTTAAAACATCTGGATCCAAACTGGGTGGAACAATTAAACCTTTTAGGAAATTAAATCCTCAAACAACCTAATCCGTATTGCCTTAATCACTCCGGCTGGGCCAAATGGCATTATATGGAGTATCTGTGGAAGGCTCGGGCTTCCATGGAGCTGTCTCTTGTCTGTGGAAGAGGGATGGGATTGGGTTCGGTGTAGAAATTAGGCTGACAAGAAAACCCACATTACTTAAGTTGCTTCTCAAGCTTCTCTGATATAATTTTGATCTAGGATGAAAGGTTTGTTTATTTTGTTGTTCTGACTCAATCCGAGATCCTCGTGGAAATGGAACATAAGTGTAACTAACGCAATTATGCTTTCTTCTGCCTTCTTCATCCATCTCCTTCACCACCAAGGCTCTTCTTCTCTGGCCTTTACACCCTGCCCATGTCCTCTCGACCGAAGGCTGACAGATTCACTAAAGGTCTTTACGCCTTAATGGACTCCATGTAGAAGGACAGCACATGAGGAGTACGCTCCTTTCACCTGGAGGCTTGGACTAAACTTAAGTGCTTATTTAGTGTCTCAATCTCAAGCAATTACCAGAGAACATACAAACCTCAGTCTGAGTACTTAATTGCCTCTGCTTTTCTCATCCCTTTAAGCGTTATCAAAATGCACAGAAGGCCAGTAACAGAAGCTAATTTGTTAAATGCTTGAAGTACAATTAACAAAGGAATTCTGTATACTGTTTGGACTACCGCTGAAGACATGACTTTCTCCACTGTCGAATACATGCAGAGGAACCTGAGGCTATTTAAGCCAAGGCGTTATGTTACACCCCATACAACACTAAAGTACAGCTATTTAAATATGTATTACGGTTCAGATACAACTATTTCGGCAGTTTCACGCCCTAATAATACAGTAATTAGTAATCAAGCAACTTTGACAACTTTGGTTCAGGTTCCTAAAACCCCTTGACGCTCTTTCCAATGAAGTATTCGGTTTCTCAGTTTAATTTTTTTTATATCTTTATATAAGCTATAAATAGGTAGGTATATTGATATTATAACGAATCTAGATAGGTAATATAATATCATTTATGACCATTTATATTTATACATACACAAAATGCCAGGAATTTATCCATAGTTTTTGTGTAGTCTTAATCGAAACAGAATTCAAAATTGAAAAGGAATTTTGGCTAAGATTGTGATACCATAAAAATATTTTTAATTACTGCCTAATTTACACATACTTATTACTCCATAAATACAAATCGTTAAGTCCTAACCGGTTTGGATATTAACCAAAACGTATACGAATCGCAACACAAATATCAAGAAATTGTGGATGCGGGTCGGATGTAGATAATTGTGGGACAGAATGTGCAGATAATCAGTGGTTTATATTTCTGCAAGACATATGCAGTATAATTTTAGTTTAATACTTAAGAATTTGGAGCCAACTCTAAAATTCAGAGCACAAGCAGAGAAGATATGGAAGAAATGAGCCACTCACTCGTACGGGTTTGGACTGTCTCTTAAATTCGATGTAACTTTCTTGGGGCTCAATTTTTATTCAAATTAGTTTACGGCCCCTTAATTATTCCTGATTGCTTCCCATGAGAGCCCTCCTACCTGAGCAGCGTTTCAAGTTCAGACGGAAACTGCTCCTCTGCCACGGAATCATTTCCTACTAAAAACTTTTCTCATTTTTCATCTTTTCATCCTTTGCTCGTCTCTTCCAACTTCATCTGCCATTATTACAGTAATATTATAAGAGGTAGCAAAGTTGGTACTCCGACAAAGTTTCACCGCAGTTATTTGGATACTGTATCAAGGACCTGGCATGCGTGTAGCAGCGATGCTCCTCTACTACATATAAGTGCTTAACAAAGTGGACGGACGGTGAATCCTACAACGTGTACATTATTGTAAGTACTTTGTGAAACAACAATGGTTGCCAGCGCACTGTGTGTGTTACATGGCCTGCTCTCGAGAGTAGCGCACCACTTTTGTACCAATTACCAATTTTTAGAAGGCGTATTGCGAGTAGTAGACTTCAATCCACAGCCGAACTTCAATGTAATTATTACTGCTTATGTTTGATGATTTCGAAATCGAAGATTTGGCAAGCGCTACTTTCTGAAATGTTTTCTTCAAATGCTTTTTCCGCAAACAAAATTTTGTTAATTTACGCATTTGGGAAACCTGTCAAAAATGGAACAATAAATAATGAATTATATATGAATTACAGAGTTAGAACTTAAAAACAAACATTGAATTTTGAAAATGCCATGTATTGTATGGGCAGATTCAGGCATAAGAGAAGTTTTTTTGATTTTTCGTACAATTATTATTCATTGGCATCATATACAACTGCAAGGTGTCAAGAGTCAACCACCGACACCTTGAACCACCATGAACCAACCAGCTCGGCAGTCAGAGTCCGAGCCCTCAGGCCCCCTTTCTATTGCGCACGGCCTCAGACTTAAAACTTTTGCTATGCTCCGGGCAGGTTAATTAGCCATATATATTGATTAGTATATACGTACTTACATTTGAGACCCGCTTTAGGGCATTTAAAAATATAAATTGAATTTTTTTTACATTTTTATATTTTGATTGATCAAAGAATTTCAAATAGACAAAACATACAGGAGCGGCTGTAGTAATTGAATTTTCTGAGAAAGGTACTTTGACATGTTATTTAAGCTGCTCGACTCCGTCCTGAAACTTAGGAAGATTGAACGTCTTGAGAATTTTTTCCTTTCTCCAATCCTTCGCCTTCGCTTTCCCTGCCTTAGGCCGATTTCATTTTTCTTCTTAATCACTTTGAATAACTTGCTATTACGGTACAAGCCCAAAACTTAAAACGAGTAGGAAAATTGCTTGATGCTTTTACCATTCAAATCCATTAATGTTTTGGTCTCACTGTAAGCTCTATGATCTAGAGTGTTATTTGAGCTATGCCATGCTATCTATTCTGCATTATTTAAACCCTTAGCTTCTACTAAATGATTAAGCCACTTCTTCATTCTCTTAGCTTAGAAGCCGTGATATTTTGGCCGGCGTCGTTGTTGCTGGAAATATGATATTCTACTTTCTATTTCGTGTGCTCAGTCACACACTTGTTAGTGAACACCGAAGTCACTATTACCGCAATATTCCGTTTACCGAGTTGTCAACGCAGCCCAAGCTTTAACATCATGAAAAGCCTCCATCCGCTTTCAAAGAACAAAGAACTCTTGACAATGCACTGATGCATGCGGGTAAAACATTAAATAATAAGTATCTTATTTCATGAGAACTTGCCGAGAGAACTGCCACGGGGATATAAGTATCGAGAACCAGGAAATTTGTTACGCTAAAACGCTTGCCGGTACCTAAGCTGTTTACCTTAGAGTCTGGATTCATTTTGCCATAGGACACTACACTAAGAGTAAAAATAATAGGATCGACTAAACTTTCAAGGGCAAAGAGCAAACAAAAATAAAAAATGTGTTTGAACAGGGTCAACTTCTTGAAACCAGAAATACTTCAATATAAGGAAATTCAGCATTCACAATTCATATTCATCACATCATCACAACAAAATTCGCCTTGGAAAAGGACACGGGAAGTTCAATAAATGGAATGAACTGCAGAGAATGGGTGACACTTGGTTTCACTTGAAAAATGTAGCACGTACCTTTACATACTTCCACGTCCGAAATACATACTTCACTCGTGCTGAATGTTAAGTGAACTGAAAACTCGTAAAGCGAATTTAAGCTATTTCCGATAAGTCGCTCCTGGATCTTATAACGATAAGCCACAAATCAGATTTCAAAGGCGGTGCAGACAGCAGCCTCTATTGATAAGAGATCAGGAGGAATACTGTATTGTTCGAACAGAGCAGTTACATTATACGTAAATACATAAAATCTTCTGACTCGTATCAGATTAAGCTGCAGAATTAGTCGAATCTTTATTTCTTAGAATGATTTTGAAAATTAAATATAGAGAAATTGTGACAGACAGAGATAGAGGGAAGAAAAGACCGAAAGACAGATTGAAAGACTGCCTGTGGCAGCTCGAAACCAGAAAAATGCAGTGCACGTTTAATTTTTAAAAACGACGTTTAGCGATGATTCGGGTTTAAAAAGTTCTCTATTCGTGCAAGGACGACGTATTGCTTATCTTTGTCTTCATCTTCACGTTAACGTTATCTTTATTTTAAAATTCTTCTAGAAACCAAAGGTTTTGAAGCTTGCTTGACGGGTATAGCTATTGACTAGGTAAAAGCACCCTTCTGGTACAAGAAATACTAGAGAACCAATGTTTGTTTTGAAGATGAGTGGGCTCTATTCGACTATTGTAAAGTTTGACCGCTACTCTAGTAGTATGGAACACTTGAAAGTACTTCCTCTAGAAAAAAAAACAAAAGTTTGGATGATTCCAAAATGAGCAATTTCAATGCTTCCCAAAGAAACAATGTAAATAGCCCGTGGAGCTCCTCATACTAGAACGACCCACGTGCTCATATCGTCTAGCTGTGACGCAGCAGCGGTGCTGAAAAGTCTATCTGGCAGAAGAAATCAAGACAAATTCGTGTTATAATGGCTCGCTACCACAACTTGTACTGTGTATTACACAAAGACGCCCTTCCGCAGCTAGGCTCTTACATATAATTAGATTGTGACGTGTGTGAGGTGATATATTCAGACAGGGAACCGTTGGCGGTAAGACAAATTGCCATTGCCTCAAGCCGCCCGCCACCTTAGCCAATCATCTAAGGATTCTCCTTGTCACATGAGATAGGAATATAGTGGCTGCAATAATTTGATTACATGAGCTCCGCACTTAAAAAGGCGGAATGGAGAAAAGTAAATAGTGTGAGAATAATATGAATACTATTAGCGTCCTCGATGCAGTTCTGTTCTGGCTAGAGTAAATCTCTTTACTTGCTCGAAGACACACACACACACACAGAGAAAGAGAGCACTACTGGTTGCTATTACTTGCATGGGCACCTCTTCCTAACCCTGTTTCTGGTGATGACATTCCCCAAAATATGCGTCCCAATATATCTTTGTCAAGATTGATTTATCTCAAGGAGTAGATATGATAAAGTAACTGGATATAGTGCAGATGGAAGGAAAGGCGAGCCACCTGCGACCTCTGCTACTATCCTTACAACTTACAAGCATTACTCGGAACGAGAGGCATATACAATCTTGTTTACATTATCAGAACTCGAAAGGCGTACCCAACGGTTCCAGCCGAAAAGCAAAATAGATTTTGGATTCTTAGAAGGTCGTGGAGGAGCTGAGCCTTAACAGCCGAAATTGAAGCAGCTTCTCTCCTACTCCCCAAAGTATTTGTATTTTGTATTATTGCATTTCAGAGACTAAAACCATACTTTTCTAGCAGGCTACTTCCCCGCCTCCCGAGCTTTCTCACACAGCTTCCAAATTGAAATGGAGAAATATCGTCTGAGCAGCTTTCGGAGACCCGGCACGGATCCACCCATTATATCTGTATGGGAGCCCATCTCAGAGCGAGCACAAGGAGCTGGAGCACGGCTGAAGAGAGCCGAAATAAGATCATGAGAAAGCAATGTGCTGGGGAGGATGTAGCGGAAGGTACATAGAGAACGGGATGTGTGGAGATAAAGAAAACAATATGTTTTAATGCTCCTCGTATTAAATATTGACAGAGAGGCCAAGTAATATGTAGGCAGAGAGCATGTAAACATTTATTGTGTTACTTCTTCTGGAAAATCTGTATTATTGTCAGGATTCTGATCCTCTCTGCGGCTGGATACGAATGTCGAGAGGAGGAACGAACGGGATTGAAGCCAGGAATCCCCTCTCTGCGACAAAGCTCATGTTTACCTTGTCTAGTGACAAGTGAGCGAAGGAATATCTGTACGGAATTGAGCAGACAAGACTCGGCTACTGGGGCACAGGTTTCACAGCCTTTCACCCGAGCAGCCCCAGCCTTGACAAACACTCCGGCTCACAGCTCCATGAGTAGCTGCTTCGGTTCAAGCTGGATCCAACAGTTTTAGCATGCCAGTACAAGTGCCCAACAACTTCTCCTACTTTGCCCTCAACTCCCGGCCTCAAAAAACTTTCTTCATCTACAAATCAAATCTTACATGTTGGCATTAAATATTAAAGCACTAACTTCTCACCGGTTACACTTCCTTTTCCGCTCCTAAGATTTGGCTACGGTCTGTTTGAAGGGAAGGAAGCAGGCCGCGTAGACTCAATAGACTTCTGGTCGGGTTAATGTCATGTCCTAGTCCTACCTTCTAAATCCAATGGAAAAGCTCTCTTGCCTTTCTCCGAGTTACCCGAGTCTTACACACTTAAGAAGGTAAGTAGGTAAGTGGATACTTTTGTATGAAAATTTCTTAACTTATGGAAACGTAAACAGAATAGTAGGAGCAAGGGGAGATAGGTTTGCATAGCTTTCAGTTGGGAATGAATAGGACGTTCAGTGCTACTGCTCTACCGAAAAATATATGTTAAGCGTATGCATTTATACTGCACATAACAAACATTTGCAGCTACTAGCCGACTACTGCCACTCTACAAATAGCAGCAGGTTAGACTAAATTCTGTAACCAGGAAATCTATCAGGATTCTTGCATTAATCATACAAATGCGTTATAGAATCAATGAACTATAAGCCGGCACTGAAATCTGCTCTCGCTCCACGTTTCAATCGGCGTCATTCAATATTACATTATACATCAGCTTGGAGAAAGTCTATATTAAAGGACATCGCACCCGGTATATGGGCCCGTGGCACCCAGATGGATTTGGCTGAAAATTTGTACATTTGTTCCTTAAGTCATTCTGAACAATGTTCAAACAGGCGCCAAGTCGATTCAGCCCGTAGTTTGACCGTTAAAAATCGCCATCTTGGACATGTGTTATATGTGGCACCCAGATGGATTTGGCTGAAACTTTGCACAGTTGTTCCTTAGGTCATTCTGAACAATGTTTTTATGGGCGCCAAGATGATTCGACCTATAGTTTGACCGTTAAAATCGCAAACTTGAACATGTGGTAATATGTGTCGATTTTTAACGGTCAAACTATTCATAGAATCGTCTTGGCGCCCATCTAAAAGTTGTTCAGAATGACGTAAGGAGCAACTGTGCAAAGTTTCAGCCAAATCCATCTGGGTGCCACGGGCCCATACATCGGGTGCGATGTCCTTTCAATCACTTTGAAAGGTAATCTGATTCTCCCGTCCATTGAGCTCAGCACAACCTAATCAACAGTTATCGTGTACCTAACCAACTACCAAATTCCTCAACTTACTCTTCTGCATGCGCAATACACAACTGCTGTGAATACGGTATAGTTCCTACGTTTTAGCTTCAAAAACATGATATGTTAAAATTAAAAGTTTTGCCAACTAGTGCCCTAGAACCCAGCTGCACATTTTGAGCTGCCAAAAGCGATAGCCATTTGAATAAGGGCGAAAAACAATATAGGTACTGTACGCACTTGCACATTTATTTTCACTCATGTCAAATGAGAGCCCAAGAGAGAAATACGGAACTTGCTGCATCCATGTTCTTCTCGTGATGCTGCTAAATGACCAAACTCCTTTGAGCAGCTCTGTTTACGTATCTTCGCCAAGTCCTTGCACTACTGTATTTCCTATTTTATACATTTGTCACCCCATTTACAATTCATGACTAGCAGCATGCTAGCACCTAAGACAATCGAAACTTGCTTATTTATCAAGAGACTAAGAACTATTGCACTAGATACGAAGGTTGTCGGGAACTTTAGTTGACAATGTATTACACTCTGGCAATTCCGTCATAAAATAAATAAATTTTCGTTTACATCACAAGGATTTCCCCGAATGCACATAACTTTTGGCGTTGTACTGAATCACACAAAGGACATAGTTTTCACTGAACAAACAAGACTTAGATTATCAACTACGCACCTTCTTCTGAAAGCCAGAGGGACAAGTAGCAGGAGAAACAAACACAAATGTTGTTGATGAGCCTTGGGTACACAGATCCATTTGTAAAGAAGTCTACTGCTTGAACCAGCAGAACACTAGGTGACTATCCCGCAGTGCCGCCGTATCCCATTTAGACCAGAGGGCCCCTGCCTGACTGTCCGTCCGTCCGTCTGTCTGTCACACATTTCTGAACTCCAACGCAAGGTACACATGTATACACGTTTAGCCGGCAGCACAAATTCTTCCCTTATCGCGCAAGCTCTCGCGCAAAAACTCTATATAAATCTATATTAAGTCGAGCGCAAAGAGCGTCAAGTTCAAAAATGATGAAAACACTGAAGCTAAGTTTAAAATAACAGATTCCACAGACAATTTAATTGTATATAAATCTGTTTAATGTTGTACAAAGCTACTTGATTTCGAGATATGATGAAAACCAGTGTTGGTCCTTCCCCATTGGGGGTGGGGAAAACGGGGTGCGAAAATCGGGGTAATTGGGGTATTGGTCAGCTGGGGAAAATGGGGAAATCGGGGAAATCGGGGAAAAGAAAATTTCATGGAAATGGGGCAACGTAAGACGTTTGGGATGCGGGAGTGTGCAATGTCAATGTGTAACACTTAGCATTTCATTTCATA
>JAQFXY010000723.1:0-18239 GCA_034693865.1 Ceratophysella sigillata | reverse complement strand
TTACGAGATCTTTCCAACGGTACCAAAATTTCAGCGAAAATCCCCCAGGAACATTGTTTAGCCATCGCCAGCAAGAAGGGTCAACTAAGTATAATAGTATACTTTAATTACATTTTATTGAACTTATTGGCTCAGCATTCCCTGTACTTACTATAAGATTGACTACCATGAAAAGAGCTCCATATTGTATCCTGGCACAAGAAGTCCTCGCATACTTAATAACGTTACTAAACTGGAGAAATACCTGCATGAATAGCCTACAATGTACTGTGAACATGCAGCTAATTTATGCTAATTAAGATTAGTGTCCGCCAGGTGAGCTATTTTGTTCAATTGATAGACTCCAAGCCGGAAAAAGTCCAAATCCACGTGTGATTGCCTGACGTGAAATGGGCTTTTCCGCACTGAATGATCTTTAATTGTAAAGACGAGAGTGAGATAATGATCTGATGAATGAGTTGAAAAGAAGGCAGGGAAGTAGAAAAGTCGGAGTAAAGGCGGAAGAAAAAACCCGGAGATTTTCTCTCTCTCTCTCGTCCTTTTTGCCTAAACCCCAGGAATCCCTCTCTTCCGCCTCCCCAATGTCTTTTTAATAAAAAAGTAAAACAAATTTGTATCATTTGCTAGGGAGACAGAGAAAGGGAAGAAAGTAGTTCAGGCATTCCTCCTCGAGACATGCATTCTCTAGTACTCACTCAGTAGGACTAAGGTGATAGAAATTCCAAGGAATGGGAGCGTGGCTCGGATGGTAACCAACCTGTGAAATCCAGGACATGCCACTTTCCCCTTCTCCCAGCACCAGCAGCAGCCACGAACCAATTCCTAATATCTCAGCTACTTCACTCCCATCATAATTGATGTATCTCAGCCCTGCAGCTTTTCTCTCATCTCCCATTTTTCCCATTTTATACCCAACAGTTTCATGTCTAATTTCATCCAGAATTTGTTATTCCGTCTTCCAAGCCCAGATCGATACAATTTGTCCTTCCATTTCTCTTCTTCCAATCTTCTTATTCATATACAGAGCGGCTGAGAGAACGTGTGAACCGCACCGCTCTTCCCCACATGGATGTGCAGGGTGGTACATATATATTTGCACCATTGATCCCGTATATGGCTAAATCCCTCACCGTTATTGGCATTCATCGAATTGAAGCTAATTTCATTCTGGATCTCCTAGCAGAACAACATTTGGCAATCGCTTGGAAGTTCCAGATATAAAGCACAAGAAAGAGAAATAGCCTGAGGGTTTGCTAGGATTCTTTCCACAATGCGGTAGTTTCACTGTCTTCCTATAGCCCAGCCATTTTTGCTAGCTAACAGAATAGTTTCAATTCATTAACTTCAGATAAAAACACTGCTGACTTTGATCAAATCATCATGAAACAAAACTGGGCCACGAAGAACTTATTTTTTTTTGTTCTCTCTCATTTTGTTATTCCTTAAGTTGTGCAGCGGATGCTTGCAAAACAATTGCCAAATATTACACTATTACAACTATCATTAAATTAGCTTGAATTCGGTGCAGCCCGATTCCTGCCATAAGCGATTTACTAAGGGTTCAAATACACATGTGCCACTGTTACCTACGGCTAGTGTGAAATGCATGAGCTTAATATTATCGGCAGCCCCACGCCCCGTGAACCACTCTGTACATTCACATTCGGAGATGGATAGTGAAAGCATGGGCTTGGAGTGAAGATTCTTTCTTTTTGAAAAACCCTCTGATCCCCAATGACACTCGGGCTTTGTGTGTCCAAAAAGAAAGAAACGTTTTTTGTGTGTGTGCCGGCTCTTAAGTTAACAGTAGAATTTGGTTCTCTACTTTACACGCAATTACTTTTCTTTCAACTGGGCCATAAGTCATTCTGGCTAAAGATGAGCGTAGGCTGGGCGGAAGAGGAGCGAAGCAGTAGGGGAAAAGTTTAAAGATAAAGGAAGGGGAGATGAAGGGAATACAAAGCGGAGGCAGAGAGAGAAAAGTCAGAGTCTCACCAACGTCGTGAAGTGGTAATGGTAGCGAGCATCATTCATCTGTAGTTGCAAAATCTGTCTCGGAGCAAGAGTACAATAAATAGGCATTACATGAGTATCAAGACTCCTTCAACTAACTGCTCACTCTCATTGAGCTATTCCCGCTTGACACGCGGGCAGGAGCGGATTGAGCCAGTCAGAGATTACAGGCTGATTCCCCGCTTCCGTACATGACATTTGAACACTGAGGCTGGCCGGAATAAAACATGGTAGGAATTTGACTTGCTAGCCTGTGTCAAACCCTTGATGCAGAGATATCTCAAATAGTCGTTGGAAAGCTGACATTCCAGTCCAGAGAACTTGTTTGTTTGCGGTGATATTATATTATCTTACACGCAGAATCGTAACATTGAGTACCAGCATCAAAAGTAGATGTGTAGAAATTTAATATAACTTATGTGCGCAGATCAACTAGAGATTTGGGGTTTATTTGTCAAATTCTCAACGGAAAAATCAAAATCATAGGTACAAAGTTTTTGCAGTAGTTGTCATTGGGATAAAAATCGTTTTTTTTAATATTATATTTGCCAGTGTGGCTTTGAAAAGCCAGCCCTAAATTTGCCAGTTTCACCGAGCACGCTAAAATCCTGAGGCTATTTGCTGAAATGTCAGGTTTTCAACGATGTATCTAGCACAACTCTAGGTCAAGTGGTTGACCCAGGACAGCGGATCAAGCTTCTTGCACACTATAGCATACTGTAGTAGGTAGCAGGGTGTAAATCTCAAACCAATGGAACACCCGCCGTTTAAAGACAGGCCCATGATAAGGCAGTTAGCCGTCTAGATCGCTGACGCCATGGAACCGGCCTTGCACGACGTACTTTTGCACTCTTTCTATTTGTCCAAATCCTATTTCCCTTATCAAGCGAGCGTGAGTGGGCCGACGAGGCGTTGAGAAAATGACACGGGGGTTGTTGAGGAAGGGTATCAGACGGCCAGATCAGTCCTCCAACCAAATCAGCCTTCCTCTTGTCAACATTTATTTGACATAGTGAAATACATTTCCTTTGTGCTCAAGTTGCCCATTCAGCGGAAATGATAAAGATTCCTGACTTTTTTAAATTGGCAAGATTGAGAAAATAAAAGCACTTCTCTCGTAAGAGAGACTGGAGGAAATAGGGTGAGGGAGGCTCCCGAGAGAGAAACGGAGGCACAATAATGGTGCATGTAGGTGACAAAGGTTTTTTGTCTTTGCAGACGTCGAGTGATTTCCACCAATTGCCTTCTTGTCGATGTTTCCAATTTCTCAAAATAAATTGGCAAAATTCTATTTCGTCAAGCGCTGGAAGCCCAGTGAAGGGAGAAAATGCAATACACGACTTTTATATGCGCACAAACGAAAAGTTTAACACTCTCCATGAGGATATCCGTTTACATAAAAGTGGTTACTCTTTTAAGCCTATTTGTAATGAGCGTTCAACAATTTCAGGACAGAAATGCATGAGTAGCTGTTTCCAATTGAAACCGGTTAACGCTAGGGATATTTACACGTAATCCCAGGAATGAAATGAAAAATGACAACAATGCTATTTGCAAATACACACCTGCGAATATGACTTTCTCCTTATCGAATTCACGCTCTTCTGAACAGTTAAAGGTGAAATCCACGTGGAATTGTGTCAAACCTACACAAATCCTACTTTCCGAATTACAGCTACTCAGCTGTAGTAGCGTATATTACCTACTGTCGATTCTACTGAAATTACGGGTTGCATTATGTTATATTCACCGGAAAAATAGGTTTAACCGATTGTAAATGGAAAAATGGATACATTCTATACAAACGATTTAAAATCGTAGAGTTCTCATTGATAAGTAAATACTAAATATCTGCGCGCATTGTATTTCGAGTTAATTTATTTATCCCCAAACTCTCAGAACCATTTCAACACTTGGGATGCTTTTAGACTTAAACCTACCGCAGGTTGCTCAATCCAAGCAACCCACAACTCGCAAACCTAAAATTTATCTAAAAACCTAATAATGTATAATTAATATAAACTAGAGTTGAAGAATGGCGAGTTTCGGCTTGGAAGGCAAACGCCGTCACACACCCACGTAAGCACCGATCATGGATTAGTGACCGTGTATTCACCAGTTAAACTTATTTGGGAAAAAAATATTCTAACCTTAATACATACAATTCAGAGATGCTCCTAATACAACCCAGACTCGGTTAAATGCCCAAAACGCTGCCAGTAGGAAATTTAGCATATCCACGTGTAAATCATGATATCGATGAACTTACGATTCTGAAGAAGAGGGTCAGGTGCTTGATATCGACGATGAGGTTGAAGATTTGTCTTCTTTTGATCTCAGTCAGTACATCACGGTACGTATTGGGAGTGACTTGGCGCGGAAGAACTTCGGATCGCCGACTGCTCAGCCCACCTTTGGGCTCCACGAGTCTGTCTCTGTCTCTCTTGATTAGATATTCTACTTGTAAGAGGCCTGGAGGGTAAGAGAAAACAAATAATGAGCGAATCAATATCGACCAGCCATCCACCAGGGATTCATAGGCTCCAAATCTCAAATCCAATAAATTCTAATGAGCCATTCCCTCCCTCTTGTCTTAAAATCCTGTTCTCCATCCATCCTCATCTCTCACAAACGCCAGACTATAGCCTATCCCACTTTAAATGCTCCATCTCTCGATCCATGCAGGGAAGGCTAACGAGGCTCGAGCAGTACAATTGGGAAGTGGATACTAGATACAGAGATGTTCCCACATTCCACCATGGAATGTCCAACTGCACTGGGCATATATTTCCCCGTATCCCAATGCAGCGTAGCATAGGAGACGAACACGGCAGACGTGCAAGACTAGATTTTGGAGGGATGTACGTCGTGGACCAGCTAGCCGCGAGAAGCTCCGAATTCCTCGGCCCATAACCCTCTCGTCGACTCATGGACTCGAGTTACAGGAGAGAACATAACAAAAGACTTTCTCCGTCCTTATTATTCTGTACAGGAAGGCGCAGTAAAAGCTGTGGAAAATTCAATATAGATCCACTTCAGCCTCGAAGGTTGTTAAGAGGCCAAGCTCCGAATGTTCAACCGCAATGAGCTCATATTGTGCGGTTCCATTCTCTAATAACATAATCCATCCATACAACTCTCCAAGTGTCACCCAAAAGCGGATTTAGAGCTCTGGCTCCAATTGAATGGGAACAAAATATTAGTATTGACTCCCCCTCCACCCAAATTTCTCCTCACCCAACTTTGAAGCAATAGGATTTCTCTCAATTATTCATGCGTTTAGCAGGTTGAGGAATTACTCGGCTTTGGTCTGGGCGTAATTGAAAGTGGAACGGCGGGGCATGGGGGAGCGGAACAGAGAACTTGCATTAGTGGTCTCCCTGCCTGCTAAGCCCGGCTTCGGACCTCCACTTACAGCCTCTAATCAGATTAGTACGTCTCATTTCCTTTGAATTATTTCAAACTCTAATAAAGAACAACTCGAGTTGTTTCCGAATTTCCTCCTATTACCAACTAAATAAATAGCTGTCGTTGGAGAAATACATTTGTATCTGTCCTAATCCTCAACTGAGGCCATTTTTACAACTCTCACCAAGTGCTACTTACTACTCGTACAAGTTACATGAATAAATCACAGGTATTTGGAGACAGGGAATAGGGACGTGCGATGTAATGTAACTGCCGATCGTATTGGGGGAAATACCCAAGTCCTCCCATTAAACCAAGCTGACAAGGAAGGCTCGTGAACCTCGCATGTACGTATTTGCGTTATGTTGAGATTGTTCGGCTGATTGGCTTTTGCATCGCGGAAGCCATATGTCATGCATAATATAGCAACTCTATTAAGCCCTGAGTATAAATAAAGTATGTAGTAAGTCAAATACCTACAAGAATACATTTCCTTGTAAGCTCACCTCATTTAGTATTAGGTATATCGTCTAGTACGCCGCTTACAACCTTTTGACCAGTCACAACAGCTACCTACAATTACTGATCTTTCGAAGAAACATCGCGCACAAAACAAAGGTACGAAGAAACACCGTGCACCAAATATCGCGGGGGAAAAACAGCGCTGGGAAAAAACATCACAGGGAAAACATAGCGACAAAAAAAACCTAGCATGTACTGCATAACATCGCATCTTATTTGAAATAAATCAAGTATTGATTGAAGTATTAAACTAAGTTACAAAAATACACTATAAAGCAGTAATAAAACTTTTTTTTAATGTTATAAATATAGTACATATTGGATATATAAGAATATAGGAATATCCCATACTAGTATTCAGGAACAAATTTAAAATTTTATGAACTCAGACATGAAAATCTAGATTACAAACAATTACTTTAGAGCTTTTTGATAATTTTCTTGATGCGATGTTTTTCCCCGCAATTTTTTCCCCTGCTATGTTTTATGCGCAATGTTTCACGTCGTACCATAAAGTCACTGCTGAATATGGTCTACACAGTTTTCCAATGTAATTTCTCTCCAAGCATTGTTATGTTACTTGTCATGCTTTCGAATCTATGAAAAATAATTTAGTTTCTAGATAAATAAACAGCTGGAGGAAACTATAGTTTTAACAATTCATATAAAAATCTATCATTTTTCAGTAATGCAGGTTCATAACCTATTTTGCTCAGGGTTTAAATAATAAAGAATTCTTGGTAATTGTCAATTCAGGATAAACTGCAGCTTGATGGATTGTCAGGGAATATGTTTAATCGGGCACGAGGGAAAGCTATGAGAGGTCTATCAAGCAGGTAGGTGCGTGGCCAAGATTTCACCAGTGAGGTGTTTTGGCGTTGAAGTGGACGACTTCCGAAGACTTGAAATTCTCGCGTGACTATGTTTTTTTTAACGCATTTTTGAGACATTTGATCCGAAGTTGACAAAAAGAGTGTATTTTATCAATGATGTGGGAGTGGTTTTGCAAGAACAGTGAATATTTTGGCGTTTTTGAGGAAACTGACTCAAGAAAGATGCAAAGCATAAATGAATAACCAAGTACTTGTCATTTTTACGATGAATAATTTATCTTAGTCCAAGATTTGGAGGGTGGTGTGGGGTTTGAACCCCCCAAAAGCCCATGCTAGCGCTAGTGACATGCCTAAAGGAGGATGTGAGAGAAAGTTTTGTGAGGGACTGCGTATTAGTGAGACAGGGCAATTAGGGAAAGGAGGGCTGTGAGCTGACAGTTGAGTGTTGGAATGAGAAGTTTGATTTTTAATTACCGTCATGTTCCTCGTAGATGAGCCCAACACGTGTCCAGTTGAAGAAGACGACGGCGTCCTTGAGAGCATGGCCCAGTATTGTCTTTGAAGGGGCGAGTTTGGTGGGGAAGCCGTTGTTGGGGAAGGCGGCGGAGGCCTTGGGCTTGGCAGACATGGGATGGGTGAAGGAAGACGTGGTGGGCAAGATGAGAGGCAAGTCGAGCGAGAAAGAGAGGGATTTCAAGTGGGACTCCAGAGACACGTCCACACCACTTGCGAACAGAGCCCAAATCCCTCCGCTGATCAACTGACATCCTGACAAGTTAATCAAACCGAATTAGACACAAATTACTTTCACAACAAATCAGACTCAATTAACATCAAAGAAACGCACATGTTAACTCCATTACCTTTCAAACACTTCTCTATGAATTAATTAATCCCCATTACAAACAACTTACCTACCAAACAGTATTATATAGGCAATATAAGATATGAAACAAAACAAACACTGCATACAACTTAAACTAAAATTTTGCATTTGCTTTTGATATTTTGTTTCAGATGAACAGGTAAAAATGGTGAGACTTTTTACTGAAATTGTTCGCAAATAACTTTTTTTGCCAATTTCCCTTGTTCAACCATTGGCTCGGGTCTCCAATTATTTTCAAAAGCGGTTGGGCGGAAATAATCTTAACAAGAACCTTAAGAGGGAGGTTTGGTTTGAGCAAATGCGTCTCGAAGCTGTGTGCTACAGCATGGTAGAAGTTTGAGCCGCTCGCCTGAGTCAACCGCTTGACCAAGAACCGTACGGTACGTCTTCATAAGGTAAGTCGTTGGAAAGCTGGCATTCCAGAGAGAAAAAAAACTCAGTCGTCTCTTGATTTAAGATTATATTGTCCACAGAAAATGGAGATTGAATTCCAGCACCTGTCGAAACAGTACGTTCAAAACAACTTATTGATCACAGATAAACAATTATTTTAAACCTGAGATTTTTGTTCTCTGGAATGTCAACTTTCCAACAACGTATCTGGCATGATTCTGGATTAAATGGTGGACTCAGGAAAGCGAGCTGCTTAAGCGTTGTGTAACACACAGTTTCATGGTGCAGAAAGGCTAAATCATTCTGCCAATGCATAGCGAGCATTCGAATTTGAATTTGCGAAAATCCATTGTACATGCAGCGAACCAGCTGAGGTAAGTACCTAGGTAAGTGTCACAATGCTTCACCTACATAAAATCTCACCCAACTCTTTGCAAGTTTAATTTAAAAAATGATTGTTTGTATTTTAGAAATACTTATATGAGCAAGATATATATTGTAGTATCGCTATAGCGGCTAGTTTACTAACCAAAGCCGAGCAGAAATAGCGATGGTGACGCGACTAGATCCACCCAATATTAGCCCAAAGGAATTGCAATGTAAAGGCCATTTGGAAACATCAACATTCCACCGAATTGAATGTGAGTGAAATTGGAGCCGAGAGGACATTCCAGAGGCTAGCGTTGAGCATTTGAGTTAATGGGAGCGTAAGTATGCGAAGAGCATTAGAGACAGAGAGAGAGTGTGAGTAAATCTAATAGTCAATATGGAGAGACATCAGTCTGCCTGGCTGGAACTGACTCATGGCACTCGGAGAAAAATTGTCTCTCATTCCATTGAATATGATGAGCAGAGCTAAGACGCTCTCTGTTCTATCTCCGCTTTCTCTCCCAATTCCAACTCAGCCTGCTGTCTTTCTCTCTTTCCCCCGTTTTGATTTTCAGTGGGCCGCGTGTTGAGTGGAAGTCGAGGAAGGCCTGAGCTGATCTAATTAGGCCTCTATGTAAAGTTGTTGGCGAGTCAAAAAACACGTAATCCCCAAACTATCGATCTGGCCCAAATCATATGTCGAGCGTATTTTTGTGGATTCTGTATGCATTCCTCATCCCAACCCAACCCAGCAAATACCGAAGCTATTGAATATATGAATCGTAATAAAAACGAGAACTTTTCCTTCCCTCCATATCCACCTTTCCTCTGCCTTCCTGAATAACTCCTGCCATACATTAGGCTATTCCTTCTCTTCGCCAAACTTTAGTGGGAATGCTGGGCTGGTAATGAGAAAAAATCCTCCGCGGCCTGAAGCCTGGGCGTGCTATTATTCTGGATTCCTGAGTGGGAAAATATATAAGTACACTCTTCCATCCACCTTTGAGCCTCCATTTGCCTGTTTCGGCCGACTTCCTCAATCAATTTCATTTCCTAAGAACAACGGGATTCGGAAATTCCTCCCATTCACTTTTATTGGAGCTTCGAATTGGGAAGAAGGGCGGAATTGGAAGATTTCCGCCCCAATGTCTTACCTATTTTAGTTGCTTGGAAAGTATCACTATTTTTGAAGTACAAGGTGCGGTAGACAAGCGTTGAGTTCCCCAGTAGCTTTCGCTCACGATTCACAGAGAAGACGGCGTACTTGAAGGCCACTTCCACCGGCGTCCCTTTCAGTTCTTCAGGAAATATCCCACCTAGCGAAAGGGAAACAGGAATAAGAAGAATTGAGATTCAATACAATTCGGCTTGTCACCATTATCACATGTAGCTTGTAGCTTTCCGATGAATCAATGCACCGTAGTTCCTTGCAATTACAGCTATTGTTTACTCCAGGGCTGCTCCTTTCAACTAGCTGACTAACATGGCGGAGGCTGAAACCGAACTCTGACTCCAAAAACCTTGACAACAAAAATCATGACACCAAAAGCCATAAAAACCGTGACACCAAATACCGTAAAACTGTAAGAACTGGTTTTCACCTAGAACCACGTAGCATTAAAGTACCATAAACTTGAAAGGTATTTACATGCTCTGTTAGATTCCTCGTCGATATCACAAAAAACAGAACAGCTTTTTTCAGTTATGGTCATTCGGTTTTCGTTTTCTCGACTTTGGTTTTTTGGTTTGGGCTGCTCGGTTTTGGCATTCTCTGTTTTGACTTTCTCGGTATCGACCTGAGCTCTCTGAATCTAATATCTCACAGTATACTGAGTTAACCACAGAGTCCATACAAGAGTAATCACACGCACTATGGAAGGTTTATAAGCACAGCGTAGTCGCTGCGTGTTTTAATATTTTACATAATGCAACTAGATTTAATATCAGAATAGGATGTTTTGTTTCTTGTACTTATTGTATTGGTTTCTTTAAAATCTAAATACCTTAAAAAATAAAGTGGATTATTTCTGCATTTCGGCAATGTGCTTACTAATTTGGGTACGCTGGAAAAGGAAAATTAAGGAAAATATATTAAGAAAAATAAATAAAGAAAATTGGCCATATAAAAAAACGTGGTTGTCATTGCAACTTAGCAAGATGGCTTCTGATCGGCCTTGCTTGAGTGAATAAATCTCGCATCGTGTATTAAGAACGCATTCTCAACACAGATACCAACTGCTTGCATAGTAAGCTGTATATACCCACCACATTGAATAAAGCTCGTCATTGTCTCCATTGTCATAATATCCAACTCAAGCACTATATTCACTATAGAGGCAATAGCCGCAATTCCGGTAGCTAATATCCAATGTCAACTAGTTGCACAATCTAACTAATTGGACGTAAAATGTCACCTAGCCACTGGAAATCCTGTAGCCGGAGCCTAATCTGCCATAGCTCATCCCACTATTGTGATGATTTGTGCCTAAGCGGAGACAAGGGAATTCCTTATGAGTATTTGAAGGGTTGAGCGGAGTTAATTGTGTACTCCAGTGCTGGAAGCACGTTCCTGACTCTGGCTGTCACTCTCTCAACACCCCATCCCATGCCGTCTTGGTGAAGAGAGACAGTGGTGTTGGTGTTGTGAGGAAGTGCTGTTGATGTTTTGACACGGACATGGGAATAGATGTAATCAATCTCTCCGTTCTCCCCAGAGAAAGCAAAGCCTTTCTCTCTCCCAAAGAGAAAGCGGCCCAGTTGAAAGATTGGAAATAATAGGAATGAAGCGTTCCCTTTGTCCTGTCTCCGTCACGGGCACAAGCCCTCTGCTCTCCACATCTCGGCAGAGGCAAGGAGTACGCAGAAAGTTAATCAAACCCATAATTGATATTAGGACAGGCTTGGAATGCGGAATGAGCGGGATTTTGGAGCCAGGAAGCATTAGTGGGTTATGAGGCTGGGCCTAATTGTGATTGACGAGGGAGAGGCGGGGGTTGAAGGGATGGCGGCTGAACCCAACGCCACTGCCAGTATTTAGTTTGGAATATTGCTCATTTTGACTGAAACTGGCTCTGTAGTTTGGAAGGAGCGAGAGTTGTGCGGGGTGTTTATTGATTTAAGTTTTTAGGGGCGGAGAGGAAGTCGTATAGTGTGTCATTTCCTATTCATTCTCGACATCCATAAAGCTTTTAAGAAGGGTCGAGACGAGGCGGAGGAAAGAAAGGAAGATGGATTAATAAGAAATCGATGATGGCCTCATCACAGCTTCACATGGCCAAAACCAAGATGACAATCTACTCTCGACGACAGACCCTCCGCTCCGGCTAAGACCCTGGCTCTCGGCTCAGCTCTTGGAGCCCATGGACCAGTCTTGTCGCACCA
Organism: Ceratophysella sigillata; assembly: GCA_034693865.1. Taxonomy (NCBI): domain Eukaryota; kingdom Metazoa; phylum Arthropoda; class Collembola; order Poduromorpha; family Hypogastruridae; genus Ceratophysella; species Ceratophysella sigillata. The sequence continues at coordinate 6,434 of JAQFXY010000723.1, read as the reverse complement.
ACATGGCAACGCGACAATTTTGGACGGAACATAGTTCATTACAGTCCGGCACGGACACTAGGACCGCACGCACCGATAGCAGAGCTTCGAAACCCGAGTCCGAAGCCTCAAGATGTACATACGCTACGTGAGGCCTCGGAGGTGAAACTTGGGTTTCGAAAGGCCTTACTATCAGATCCTACGCCGAGGGTAAGCTTAACCTTTGTCTGTGCATGTATGCGTTCGGTTTTGAATTTTGGCAAACAACACCTAAGTTTCAATGTGAAACATGGCGTATATATTTAACTTAAACACGTTTCCAACCAGCTTTTAGCAGGTAAATTGCTAGATAAATCTGCAGTGCATACATGCATGAATGGAATTCGGTCAATTGCCCCACGATCTTCCTATGCTTTGAATTGATTCTGGTCTGCTAGTCAATAATACGGTCTCATTTCCACAGATATTTGGTTAGGTTTCTAAGCATGCGTAATTCGTACTGCGTTTCAGTGAGTATGGCTAGGACATTCCAACCAATTGTCGCAGAATCGCTCTACGCCTAATCTTCACATTATTGAGACGGAAGAGTCTCTGCCCATTATATCTCACTTCCTCAACGACATAGGACGGACGACTCCGCCAATTTGGCCCATGGAATGCTGAGAATGGCATCGAATTTCTTCCCTTCTGTTTTTTTCCCCGTTTTTTCTTGGCTGGGCTTGGCTGGTCGTATATATGTATGTATGGGTGAGGATTGGTTTGGGCGAGGGTCCGTGGCCGAGGAAACTGATGAGTCCCGGTCTCCGGCTTGAGAAAGCGAGGAGGTCCAAAAGTCTGAGTTGGACAATTTTTGAAGTCAGCAAACAACTCCTCCCCTGTCAAGCAGACCAAGTCCAGGAAGAACTTATGGGGCTTCCTCAGCTCAATTCCTGTCTCAACTCCCTTCCCATTACTTGCATACGGAAGAGCGTGAGGGAATCCTTTGTCCATCCACTCAAACCCAAAATGTGACCACAAACATGTCCACGCAAACACCAAGAGGACTAAAAATCCACTACGTGTAACGTCTAGTCGTCTGGCTGGACTCAAGACTCAAGTGGGCTCCATTGTGCTCACGGCACGGGCCACTTTTTTTCCTATCTCCTCTCAGGCTTCTTTTACAATGAAAAAATAACTGTTTGTGGCAGCTCAGGACCAAAAAGTCTACAGGTAACTACTGATGCTCACATTCGCATTTTGAAAATCCGAAGTCGGCTTATATTATTTTCTAAAACGTGAGCCGGAAAAGTGTTTACTGCGGTGGATCAAGGATCAAGCTAAAAAGCGAAGCCTACGGTGCGATCAAGCTAAGAAGCGATTGTGTAAACACACAAGAGAAAGTTTGTAAACACACGTGGAACAACCCTTTTCGACATTTTGAAAGAAAGTAGAACCTAACATCACTTGAAGAAAACCCAGTTCCATGCAAACTATAACTAAGCTAACTAGAATCAATGAGACATATGCTTTACAATCGGTGGTATCATGAATATTTACCTAATTTAACCAATTATACTTACCGCGTTGTTGGCCCTGTTCCTCACCTTAAATCTACTGTAGCTCTTTTCACTGCCCTCAAGCAAGTTATTAATACTGGTACTTCAAAGCTACGTACCTAAGCTTCATATAAATATATATTACAAATTATATGCACCGTGCTTTATCATGCTTGGTATTTCATTATTTCATACTTAAACTTTAGTTAATCAATTTTTTCCAAAAGCTTTAAATACTGCTCCATTACCGCTTGCGTTGACATTTCATGCTTCCCTTTATCGACAGTTGACAACTTATTCCAGGCTCCAAAAGGCAGGCCTGACTAAGGAACACAGTCATCGATAAGGTGACCACATAGGACACTTCTGGCCTAAAAAGCAGAGCCCCGGATCGCCCGCACCCGTGTTTATTCTCTTCGAATGAGTGGAACAACATTTCCTTAAACCATTTCTGGCTCTCCACGATATGCAGGCTAGTAGTCTCAAGAGCTCTACTTTATGCCGTCTCCAACTTCCACACTCCCCGCCTTATCGCTCCAGTACAGCATAAGTACTGGCGTAATGTGATGAGAAATTGCTTCCATTGAAGGACCATTTGAGGGCGACATTCTGACAGCTCAAGCCTAGTCCGTCTCAGGGCTTAAGCCCGCTCAGTTCCAACCAGGCGAGTCAGGAGCTCAAAATATGGACAATGGGCCTAATCCAGTTCCAATCCGGATTGAATGGGAATAAACATATTCTGGAAGTGGTGGGCCGGGATGGAGGGAAGTTCGGAGCTCAAAGGAGGTCAGGAGTTCTAATTGAGACATTCAATAGTCCCATGTGTTCTGATACAGTCGAGAGCGGAACTCCCCAAAGTCTTCCAACTTGGGCCCAATGACGGGGAAAATAAGGAAGGCGGAAGGTGAAGGCCTGTCTCACACGACTCTATGGGCCTTGACTTCACTCCACTACATAATACTACAACAGACTCAACTTCCCGTTTCTACGAAAAAGTTCCTCCATCAAGTTCACCCACAACAGGTTCCTCGACTAAGTTTGTCCGATTAAATACGGCAAACTTAACCCAACTTTACTATTATAAATTTATTTGAATGAGACTATATGGAACCTAACTGAACTTAGCCTGACCATAATTTACACATTGAGGTGAAACGGTAAAAAGAGATTGCAGGGAAATATTTTGGGTTGTAATTTGTTCGTGTAGAACTTTTTGGCCGCCTCAAGTCGTGTCTTCTCCCAAAGCGGAGGGAGGAAAGCAAGAAGTCATTTCCTGGAGGTGGAGAAATGAATTGGTCCGTGTGAACAGTACCAAAGTTATTGTCTCCTCTGCCGAGTCCAACTTCCCAAGTTTCCCTCCTTCTTCATCATTGAGTTCCAAAAGGAGAGAAGCGGTGTGGATGGAGGAACTTTTCAAAATCTCTTCACGTCTTAAAATCAACATAGGACTGAGTGGACGACTCGGGGCGAGAGCCAGGGATTCCTGCCTGTCCTTCCTGCTTTAGTCTATCCGTAGCCAATGACTCGATGTGGCTTCACTCCACTCTCTGGCTTCCGATCCATTAATAATACGGGTCTGCTGGGCTGGGAGATGAGCTGAGCGTTGGAATGGCCGAGGTGGGCCTTGTTGGAAGGTGACTCGGGAGTCGGTGGTGGTGGCCAGGCTTAGACGCCGGCCTGATATTTCCAATCCAATTCTCATCTGGAAAAGCCATGGGATTTTCCCTATTATTGATTTGAACTGTATCTGTATCCTTCTTGGGACATCGTTTTATACTTTTTCCCGTCATCACTTTCTTTCACTTGTGTGTGAGAGAGAGAAAGACTTGGGAAATCCCCCATGGGCCACCGAGAGGAAAAAACCAAGGAAAATCCTTTCATCTTTTTTCTATCGGAGCCTCCATCCGCCTTGTGGGAACGGAGAAATGAATGCATAAAATATTATTTTCTATGAGTTTCTCGTCGTCCTCAAGTCCGGGTTGCGGGGATGAGCGCTTAGCCCACAAGCCCGACCCGGCCTAATCCAACCCAGCTCTGTTCCACTCCAGGACGGCTTATTTAGTCAACTGTTCACGTAGTGGGGCGACCTGGGAGGCCTATCGCCTCCCAATGAACAGGGGCTTCCAGAGAGCCCTCCCGAGCCGCTTGTTTATGAGCGTGACAGGCAGGAGGACAAGAGGCCGGAGTCTGGAGCCGCGGCCCAACTCGCTCCGTGTCATGATTAAACTTCTCAACTTTTTTTCTAATGAGTATGCAAAGGATGCTCAGGGCTTCTCCTTTCAGCCAACAGCTCTAACAAGTCCTCCATTCCGCATCCACTCAAGAAATCCAGCCGTCTGCAGAGTGGCACGGAAAACCACAGGAATCAAAGGAAGAGACGAGCCACGACTTACGGATCCCGTTTCATCACCCTTCAACTTTCTCCACAGCTCTAGCCAATATTGGAACCAGAACTTCCGTCAGACAGACACGATTCTGCGACAATTGCCTTGCATTACGTTGCCGAATTCCAAATTTCAATTTGAATTTCAAATAGCCCGTATTCAACTCAGTTCCGCTTCAACTGGCGAATAGATTACAAGCAATAAAGGATACAAGCATATGTTATAACCAGCATGTCTCTATACGATGATCACACTGCTTCCGGACTCCCATAATCCGTGTGAAGAATTTGAAATTTTATGCTATCAAAAATATGTAATTTACAAGTAATACAAAGTGGCGTTATATTTCGGTTTAAGAAATTGCTTCAACTTTTTGCTATAGCAACTAATTTCCCTTTTAATTGGACAATGACAATTTCAGCTCTTTTTATCGATCGAACACATCGATGACGGATAAACTCCTAATTACTTAAATTGTTTAACTAAGTAACTCGAAATCCAACGATAATGTGGTAAATTACTTATTTTAAATCCCAGCAATTTAAAACTCATGGGTTATCGTTCGCAAGATATTCCAATCTGTAAGGGAATAACTGAAAGTAAAGTAAATTTACTTTCAACAAACGTTGGAAAGGACGACATTACTTTCACCTGGTTGTCACGTATGGAATTTCTTGGCTTGATTTAAGAACCTAACCCGTCTTGAAGGGGTATACCTATTTTTGCAAGCTATGAGAAATTTGACCAACTACCTAGTCCATTCGCCCAATTTTCCCGTGACGAGGAGACAAGGACAATATTGAGGATTGGGAAGAATCTGGCCAAAGTAATGGAGAAAGTTCTATGGGTTTTTAGTGTCCATAATTTAATAGCTGTTGTCTGTGTGAGGCCTGACGAGAAGCAGAAGGAAGGCTAGTAGGTGAATATCTTTCCTTTATGCCTTGTGCTAATTGTTTTCACCGTTTGAGCGTCTGGCATTAGTTTGAGGGTCCTTGGGGTGAAGCGGGAGAGGCGAGAAGCCCCTGGAGCCCAAGCCAAGTCTTTTCTTTTATGCAGGAGAAGTGGGGAGATGTATCGAGAGGATCAAGAGCTTAAGTTTAATGGGAAAGGTATTAAGTGTTTCCAAGCCTCTCAAGTGTTGGAAGCGGAAAGCTGTCTATAAATATTTCTCCTCTCCACTCCTGCCCATGTCACGACGACTCACTCGGCAGAAGAGGCAGCGAGAAAGAGTTTAAAATCAAATTTCACCCCGTTTTGTTTTTTCTAACTCGGCCTCGCCTCGCCCGACTTGAGAGAAACTAATTTCTACACTCAAACTATCTAGCACACCGTCTTGCCACGACGAGGAGCTCATACGAAGCTAACCTCGACGAGACCTCAACAACTTTTCAGCCGAGTTTTGTAGACGGAATTAAGTGGCAGTTTTGGGGCTCCTTCCTTTCCCCTCAACTTATTATAGAGGCTTATGAGGAAACAAAGTTTGGGAAAGCAGGAGCTCTTAATATTGGCTTGAGCAGGCATAATATGTGAATGGGATGAGAGTCCTAAATTGGAATTAGCCTTCGATCCACGACCATCTCATGTATCTCAAATGAGATGGGAGATTAGAAGAGTAATTTTATATTACAGGTATTGGGTTGGGTTGAGCTGAGATTAGAGAGTCACATCAGGACCTCCGTTCCAGCAGCAGAGTATCAAATGTCTATTCATGCGTAGGAATCACGAGCTTTCGATTTATAGAACAACACGCAGGGATCCTTATGTCAATTTCGGACTGCAAAAAAAGTTTATACGAAAAAAGCCCTCAGTGAAAAAATCCATAGTAGAATTCCCTCGAAAAAGTTCCTGTACAACGCTTCGACGGAAAATGCTCACCCGAATAATTTGAATTTTACACTTTGAACTCAAACTGTATTGTGGCCAGGTTCAGTTGGCTGAGTTTGATATTAGAATTTCTAATAATGTAGTTACACTATGTTGATACCTACGATAATGTATTTTAACCGGACAAACTGATTTGAGAAAACTTTTGCGGCACCAATTTCTGGAGGGAAATTATTTCCGAGGAGATTTTTTGTATTCACTCCGCGTGTAGTTGTAAAATAGGTTTATGTCTACGAAATATCTACCTAGAACGTGCATGTATGCAAACAATATTCTTTCTAGGTAAGTTTTGGTCGGATTTTCTAGTAAAGAGCTGTACTAAAACTAATGTTCGGGAACTCAGGGATATTCATAAGGCAAACTATAATAAAATTCTGTAAACGGCAACTGATCATATTAAATCCGCATTAGGCGTACCAGTAGGCTAGCTTATTGTGCACTGAATAAGTCTCAGTTATACAATTATCTCCGAACCAGAAAATTCAACGAGATTCTCCTTCCTTAATCTTTCGCACATTTTATTCACGCAGTGTGTTATTTTATTACTTGGAAGCCAGAGTAAATGGAGTGTGTAATTGTAAGCAGGATGTAGCTCGATAACTCAATGGGGGACTTGGGTTGTCGAATAGGGGACCGGGGGTTACCGAATCGG
>JAQFXY010000722.1:0-18254 GCA_034693865.1 Ceratophysella sigillata | reverse complement strand
GCCACCTATACGTGCAAGGACAGTGGTGACTTCAACTACCTCTCCCACTGCTATAACCTCTCTTTCTATGGACCTTGCTACTACCTCAAACAGCGGGCTGCTGGCGGCATCACAAATTGCATTAGCGTCAGACGCGACGCAGTTATCCATTTGAACCAGAAACGAAGTTCACCCGCTCAAACACGAATTTGTTACGTCTAATATATTCTGGTTTCTGTCAGTATTGTGATTGCGATAAGAAAGTTGTGCAGTGCTTGGTTCTCATCATCAGTGTGCCGCCCAGCAGGAGCTCTGCGTATTGGTAAATTATTGTTGCACGCCACCGCACCGGTTTCCAGCCAATTCGAGCTCTTCTGCTCACTAGATCTTGAACATACAAACAACGCAACCACGTACGAACACGAACGACGACAAATAAGGTAATTTGACGCTGCCACGCCACTCTGTACTTGGTAAGTATGGGTGTAGATTTCTGTTCTAGCTTGTGCTCGTATGTCGTATTAGCCAACACTTCCGATTTCAATATTTGACGTTTTCCATCAGCATTATAACGGTTGTTGTTATTATACCTGTTTGACAATACTCATGCAGTTGCAGTAGTGGTGGTGGGTGGTAGTACGATGAGGACTCATTTTTAAGGTGTGTATTTTTTTTAATTCTTTGTCCAGAAGTGCTCAGTCTCAGGCTGCGGAATAATGACGGAGGAAATAGTTGGTGGCGTAGGACAAAACTCGCTTGGATTTGGATTTGATGTTCACTTGGGATGGGAGTTAACTAATCCTACCGTTCCAGTTACGAACATTGAGTCAACAGTGACAAATATTGTTCGTGCACTTCAGAACGAAGAGTTTCCGGTGTTAGAAAGACACTCAATTCGCTCAGAAATAAAGTCCAAGGTCGATTTCCATCTTCGGAAGAGTCGTGCCAACTTTTCCATGTTGCTTCGTTTAATGGAAAAATCATATACTCTCATTAGTCAAGGTCAAACTGCAACGAAACGCGATATTTTCTACGAAGACGTTGCCCTGTACGGAACCCAAAATCGTTTCGATACGGCTCTCACCGACCTGGCCAATATCCTCCAAGTACGTATACGAAGTGTTTTCTGTTCTTATCTGTCCAATTAAAGTTTTTTCATTTAAATGTTTTGAATCGATTTTAATAAAGTTGATCTGCTGATCACGATGATACTGTGTACTGTAAATACTTAGGTACATATACAATTGTTACAGGTGAACCGGAAGCTGTTAAACATTCACGCCACAGCTAAAGGAATGATTTCTGGAAATATCAAATGGAAAGGTCCTAACAACGAAGACATTCAATGTTCTACTGTTCGAAGTACGCTGATTCCATCAAACTTGGACGGTAATCCAGCATACCAGAATCTACTACAATATTGAAAGAATTGAAACTTGTAAACTAATCTCCGTTCGGTCTATTCTCTGTACCTACTGTGAAGGACACCACGACTTTGTTACTGACGCTCGCTTCATTCTGATCGTGGAGAAAGATGCTATTTTCCAGAAGTTGCTCATGGAAAATGCCTTTTCGAGTTTGGGTCCGTTTCTTCTTGTTACAGGTTTGAGTTTCTCCATTATTACTTTGTTTATTTTCTGTCCTATATCAATTAGGTGGAGATAAAGCAACTCCACATCCAGTAACCCGAAGTGGAAATTAGATTCGTATTCACGAAAATCTTTTGAAAAGTACCTATGTATTACATCCAGTTTGCCCACCTCCTGTGTATGTATGTGTAAATAAAGAATGGGCAATTATTACTGGGACACGTAGTAGTTTGAAGGAAAGGTAATCCACTCTTTGATTAGGCTTGACTTTTGGAATCAGTAGCTCATTTATTTGAGGCTTCAATAGTTTATATAAATAATTACTAGTGAGGAAAGAGCGAACGTTATTAGAAACGATAAACTAAACTAACGTCACCTGTTCAGTCTATTTTCATTATGATTTTGAATTAGGAAAAGGATATCCAGATTTTGGAACAAGAAGACTTCTCAGCATGCTCGTTCGTGATTTAGGACTACCAACGTTTGCTCTAGTAGACGGGGATCCTTACGGAATTGATATAGCGGCCACTTACAAGTGGGGTTCACGGGACGAGCCCTACTATGTGGTCCCTGATCTCATCTGGATAGGCATGCTCCCGTCCGAGCTCTCAACGCTCTCGATTGGCAATGAAGCCTTGGCTGACATGACCGAAAATGATTTAAAAAAGCTGGATTTTGTTCAAGAAAGACTGACTCGTCACCAAGAGCCAGTGAGTTATTCTTAAGAGTTCCAAATCGATTTCTTTCCATTCCTTCTTTAGGTCAGTTGTTTATTGTTTACTATTACTCTCATACTTGTTTGTAGATTTGGTCCCGAGAGATTCAAAAGTTGAAAGAACGAGGAAAGAAAGCAGAACTGGAAGCTCTGACTACGTCATCACCAGGCTTTCTTACAGAAGTTTACTTGAAGTCAAAAATCCGGACTCACCTCACCTCAATTCAAGAACTTGATCAAAGCCACTAGCCAGGCAAGCCGTCGTACTTTTCCACCCGCTCAACCCATTAGTTCAATCCAGCATAAGTAATGTATTATTATACTGTGAATGGTTAAATGCTATTAGTATTAATCTAATATCGAAGTTCTGTCTCAACATTCATTGAATTAAACTTTAAGAAATTAGAAACGTGTACATATTTGAAGGATTCAGAATTATTGAGTTGTACATTATACGATAATTAATCATTGACCTAGCACCTGGCACAACCAAAAGGAGTAGGCACCCTGAAAACGTCAATTGGGTTTTTAGAGTGGCATTACATTCTGTAGAAGGAACCCTGGAAACCGAAGTTCCAAGTCCGAGGCCTCACGTTATTACCTCGTGCTCGAACTGGTTGTGTGCGGCCTCGGACTTGCAACTTGGTTTCTAGGGTTCTAGACTTGACGTTCCTGTAATACCTATTTTTGTCTACCCATCATCTCACAATTTACATAGATATTGGGAAGCACATTAGTCCACAAGTCCTGTGAAATAATTTATGGACTTTAGGTTACGCATATTAATATTAAATCCTTGTATGACGAAATGCACAAGACGCTAGAAATGCACTTCTGATCTCTGATATCGTAGAAAAGTGTTCCAATAATAACTGAAATAACTTGTTTCAGAAAATCATACCTAAGTATTACCAAATGAATCTTGTTGGTACATCTGGACAAGAGCTGCATGGACTTAGGCAAGTTTGCTTTTATTATACGAAAGGAGTTCAAGTAAATTATTACAATGTTTAACTTGATATTATTTTATTTCCGTATATAGTAATTTGGGATTTGTTTGCACTCATTCATCCTCATCAATCAGCTCCCTCTCATACATGTACGCATCGCAAGGAGAATCTGTCTAGAACAAACTTTAATACCTATCAAGGAGAAAAGGGAGAGGGTAAGTGGCATGTCATAGGAACGGCTGGAGTAGCATGTAGGACAGGGAAAGACGTGCTACAAAACCCCGGCTTTGAACTTTGGCTTAACCCACCAGTCTATTTTAATTAAAAGAGACAAGGATAGTGGTAGTACGCTAAACACAGTTGAATGTTAACATTGAACTTGAGGAACTTTCCCTGTCCCACACAACTCCTCCCATGTTGACATGTGACTACCACTGTATCAGAATCAGAATCTCCCTCTTCCCCTTGACACACAATTCAAAATGAAACTTGCAATATGTTAAATTCATTCGGTTTGGGATTTGGGAGAGAAAGTTCGTTTGCAGAATTAATTGGTGCTAAAATTAGGTACTGGGTTAAAAGTTAATCTAAAAATAGCATATTACGTTAACCTGGCACAACAAATAAACATTCTACACGAAAGCGGAATCAAACATGTCTTAAACAAAAATATTTGGGACAATTATTGAAAATTAGATTAGCGTTAATTGTAGTAACTAGTGAGTGAATCAGTAATCAGTACGTTAGCAACATGTACTATCTGGGCAGGGGCTTGAAGACACTCGTCAGGTTTCTTTGAAACAACTTTCTTTAGTTGAAAGAAAACCCCGTATTTCGTCTAGGAATAGCAAAATACAAACAGGTTAAATGTTCGATACATTTTATATAGGTAGTGTAGCAATGAGATGCGATTTATCGTTATAGTGAGTAAACTGGAATGCATTACTAATGACTTTGCAATAGAATGACATTTGTGATTGAGATGTTGGGTTTCAAAATAATTTGTTGTGCCAGCCAGTATTGGAAATGCCTGGAAAACGATGAAAGTGTACGTTGACTGGTACAAGAATCAGGTAGAAGTCGAGGTTAACTTAAAGGGGAATCACGTCAAGTTACACTTCAAATAAAAAAAGACTCATACTGGATTTCAAAATATAGTTCAGCAGTCGGTAACTACTAAACTCCTCTGAGTGTAACCTACGCAATCAACACATCATGTCACTTACAGAATTCGTCATTGCAGGGATATTCGGTTTCAATGACTCATTGATGTCACGTCGAAAGACAGCCAAGTTTTGTGTGAATCTAGAGAAATTAGACGATTTATGAAAATACCATTTTACACAACAGTAGTTCTATCTGGTATCAGCATAAGAACTAACCGGTCCCGATTTTTGGTCAGGAGGTTTCGTTCAATTCCTTCCATCAAATTGTCAAACCATTGGGCCATAGCTTCTTGTTTCTCTGGTTGACTTCTGATCAAATTCTCTCTAAGCTGACCAAAATACTGAAAAATAGTCGACATTAGTATTGGTGTATCTAGTCTTAACGGTTACTAAATAGTTAGTAGTTATCAAACCTCCTCGTTAAGTAGAATGAGGCCTAAGAGAGGTCGAGACATGGACCACTGGTTTCGACAGTCTTCAAACATCACAATATTAATGACAGTAGACAGCATTTGTTGAAGGATCTCCGGATGTTGCTCCACAGTTGAAAGCACTCGCTCACTGTTACTTGGAAGTGTAGTAATGCGGGGAATTTTCTTGTCTGAAAAGGCGTAGCAAACATCAAACTATTAGGCTACTTGATAAATTCACCAATGTCAATGTGGTTGAGAACTATTTACCAATCCACATATATGACAGTGTAAAGTACACGTCTACATTTGTATATCATGTTAAATTCGATGCTTCTACAGCACACGACAGCACACCATTGAGTGTGAATATACCTCATTTGGGTTATGGAAATCTGGATATAGTTAAACAGAGCAAATCCAAGAAACCGTAACGGCGAAAACTGTACATCTTATAATAATTTATAATTAGTTCATATAATTGTAATAATCACTTACTTTTCAGAATCCATTGTTTAAAGAGATAGGAGATTATATGATCCAACGTCGCACAGCAACCAGCACACACCATTGTATCTGAGGATGAGTCAGGTTTTGAATTTATTACTATCAATATGTTTTGAGTTTATGTAAAATGTAAATTAACTAGCCCCGCACGTTGCCTTCAGCTTCTTTCCGATGCTATCGCTTCCGCGCGCTTGAGTGTCTGCGCCACAACTGCGAATTTAGTCACTACATTGCGAACGCATTTAGGAAGTATTCCTGAATTGCTGAACATTCTCAGTAGGACGTTTGATGCCATGTTTTACTTGAATTTAAAATGTGCATTAATTTAATCATAAATCAGGGACACGGAATTCAACTAATGTAGTCAAGCGGAAAGCTGATCGGTTAGAAATTGCTTAAGTTTTAGTGCACACCGACACTCGCGATTTAAAAGTGGATAGTTATTTCATAGGTTTATAACACAAAAAGTAATATTCTCACCAATTGCAGACAGTCCTTCGGATATGGATGATAAGATATAGAGGAACATGTTAGGATCCAATGAAGCCAGAAAGTTCATGTGGTCTTGAGCAACGCATTCCAATAGTACGTAATATGTTTGAGACAGCTTGGGATAATCCTAGATGAGATTTTAAAATTGGTTAGTGAAGTGAGACATGAATTCAATTGTGCAATTACAGATGAAAGTAACTTATAAAGAATTTACCATCAAATCAGCCAATGGAATAGAAAGAAGTAGCTTTACAAAACAATTGAGAACGTTGTCTAGAGCCTCGTCGCCGTACAGTCGAAATACTCCAAAATTGGCATAGTTTCCACACAAGGCAGCCTTTAGCATCAGGAAACAAATGGAAATTCCTTTCAGTTTCATTGGATACAGCTGGGGTTTTGGGACTTCAATAGTTAAAATCCGGGACCCTGAGTTTTCATAAAAGAATTAGACTTCAGTTTTAATTACACAATATATTAATACGTAAGCGTGATCTTGCGACTGGACTCACCGTAAGCACAGATCATTTTGCTTGCTTCACGAAAGAGAAGGACTCCATTCGGAGAGCAGACATCAAATTGGAGTCTTTGAGACCGATTTTGTGCAATTTCAGCCATTAGTTTTAACACAGGTGTAGTGACATGAGGATCATGGTACCACAGCTCAATTGCTCTTTGTAAAATTGGAGTGTAGGTGGGATAACTGTGAACGGATTGGAATATTGTGAATAAGTTTTATATAGTTTTGTGATAGAGGGGTCATGAATTAAACAGGAATCTTTTGCTTACATCCAGTCGAAAAACATAATATATGCACAGCGAGTATTGAAGGCAAATATGATTCCACGAAGATCACGAGCAAGTCCAACGATGCTCCACTTTGCTTCCTCCGTGCGAAACAATGGAGAGTCCGCGTTGCTTAGCATCTGTCCCACTCTCTCCAAGGACGCTGAAAATCCAGAGTTTACAATGTTAGTTTTCTATTGTTAGATTCTCGTTCCTTTCATAATAAAGCCTACAAATTGTTCAAATAATAAACACCTGTTAAAGGCACCATGAATGAGCTAAATTTGTCTTCATCTTCTCCCAAATCGACCATGAGCAGACGGCCTAAGGCAGTGTAGAATACTGTGCGGAATCTCAAGTCATTCACATTCTGATTTAGTCCCAGAAACGGAAAATGTTCACCCTAAATCAATCAAATCATAGTAAATGTGCATCATTCTCGCTGAAACCAGGAAGGCTCCATAAACATAGTTAATACAATCTTTTTTTCTGCTAAAGTTTCTGTCAGTTATTTGAGATTTCAATGAGTCCAGCCTACATTTTAAAACTACTATTTACTTTGCTGTTTTGAGGCATGCCATTTACTTTGCTGTTTTGAGGTATGCCAACATAATATAAATACGAAGGAGTAACATACGGTATGATTATTGAGCATAAACTGCACTTCATCCAGTTTGACTAGCTTCCGAACACTGTTGTATCCTACGGAAAGATCATTGAGTAACGCCAACGTTTTAGAAAGTATTTGCTCACAGCGGCTCCAGTATTTAAGGTTAGTTATTCTGTCAAATGAGAAATGCATCATTTCAATGAGTTCAAGTATTTATGATTTATGATTGATATTTCACATGAATACTCACATCTTTCTTATGAAGACACTAAGAACCATGGTTTCGTCAGTAAGACCCAACACTTCCGAGAGTCTTTTGTAAACTTTTGATGCTTTTTGAACTTGGTCACCCACGTACATTTTTCTGAACTGTTCGAAGAACGATAGAAAAGCCAATTCTAATCGTTCACAACCACCTTGAGACAGTCTTGAGTCAGTGAGCTGCATTAGCTGCAGCACTCTGTGAAAGTAGCATCATGAGATTAAATTAAAATAAAGTTTCGTCATTTTACTATGTGCAAGAGGCGGAGAGAGCCATCAATAGTCTACCTGCACACAAGTTCACCATCCATATTATCATGGTCCTCGTTGGAATTAAACGAAACGCGTCCACCAATGGCTGCACCAATTATATAGGCCAGCCATGTGAGTTGGCCTAGTGAGATTAGGATTAAAACCATTTCATTGTTTTGGAACCAAGAAGACACGATTCGGTCAGGAGATTAATTAACAAGATAAGTATCTAACCCTCCTGAATAGCGAGATCAACTGGAGTCGGGCTACGTCTTTGTAATAGATCTTGATAGCTTTGTGCTGCTTGGTCGAATAGTTGAACGATCAAGCCACAAGTCTTTTGATATTCGCAACGTCCAATCACAGACAACTGCTCAAGTTGCTGAGTTACCATTGCGGTGTCATCCAATGGATCCTCACTCCCCTCACTGAAAATAATACAGTCGACGAATAAGATATGATTTTCTCTTATTAAACCCTGAAATGATTAGAATATATATTCCTACCGTATACAAACGGCTACAGAATCGATTCTCGATGTAATATAAGCTCGTGTAACTTCAGGTGTGTAGGTTTCCAGCATATGAGGTTCCGTTGCTTTCACGTACGGGACTGAAGCCACCATTCTCTGCCACAAGCTTAGCAAATAGTGAACGCTGTTTGGAGCTACTTGCAACATTTGCTGTTGTGATTGTGAGCATGAAGCAAAATTTAAAAAAAAAACTTTTAGTCAAAGGAATAGAAATCACCAAGAGTGGAAGATCCAATCTCAAATTCATTAAAAACTTACGCGTAAACTGTCAATTGTAAACTTTGCAATGAGTTGTATTGCTTCTGGATAACTCTCGACCAACACTAGCTCTCCCAGCTGATAATTGGACTTGAGCCGGGCAAGGAGTCGGCAAAATTCGTGATAATTATTTGTGTCACTCAACCCCTGTACGAACAAGAAAGTAAACACGTGCCACGTGAGTGGTTACGCAGAAAATTAGTCACTTAGTATCCTATGACCTATAGTGTTTCATCAAGTAACTAGGTAAACTATTGTTCGTGCACACTTACATGAGGATTTTGCAAAATATACTTCACTCCATTAACCAGATGAGTAAGAAATTTTGCTCTTTCGGCATTGCTGAACAAAGAGCGTCTAACTGAAGCAATTTGAACGAGGCACGACAAAGCCTAAAAAACAACATCAATAAATAACTATTTCACTAACTGTTTAGAATTTCGAGTAATTTTAGAAATCTTCATTAGTTAAGTCCAATTCATATAAAAATCAACAATGTGAAAGACTAGAAACCGGTACCAGAATCCAAGTGTATTAATTACCATTGGGGAGAGCGATGACGGAAGGCTGTGATATAAATCAAAAAATAACTGTAGAGTTGTAAAATCCAAGAAAGCAGGACGCCAGTTAGTAGGAATCTGCACTGTACAGAGATCATCGGAGGACTCATCCGTAGAAGTACCAATAAAGTCAAACGTCAGGCAGTTATGAGCCAATCTCAACAGCTGATTCATAAGAGAGTGCTGCAAAAAAAAACCCAGGTAATATTCTAGTTGGTTTCAATTTTCAATACAACTATCATTTTTCAATCCCTTCATTACAACAAAATATCGATAACCAAGGACAGCGACCCAACAAGTCCCTCGATATTGCATTTTTATAAATTGGATTTTGTTCAGTTGTAACCTAATCCCGGCCACGTTACATCAACCGTCGAATCAATTATTAAGCATGAGTATATGTAGGTACTTATATTTAACTACATCTACGTTTTCAATATCTCATCGAGCTCATCTAGAATTTAGTTACCTGAAGACCATCATCGAATGTCAACGCCTTTCGGCTTTCCAAAGCAGTTTTGAGCAATGTACAACAAAGACGAAATATTTCAAACAGCTGCTGATCACGGAAAGAAGACGCAATTTTTCTATGCTTGGTCAACGATCTGTTGGCTTCTGACTCAGATACTTGATTCATTTCACTTGTCAACACAGACAAAATTTGAACTCCAATTGTACAATGCTCCACCGATCCCTGTTCGTAGTAACAATTTAAAAAAATCTTAGGTGGTCCTACACAACCTTTGACTTTATTTTATATAAATTGGTTAGAAGCTTACCTGAAGAAAGTTCCCAACATCCACGATCACATTGCGAAAAACGAAGTCTTCTTTTTCCATATCAAACCATCCTAGCTTGGTTATGCGTGCAAACAGAGTGGTTAAGGCTTGTACGACATAGGTGTCTAATTTAATTCGCGACGCCAAGTAAGAAAGGATGTAGTTTCCTGTCACGAAACAATAAAATTATGAAGCATATAATATGCCCAAAATGTAGTGATGGCGGCTGCGAACGCGAACCAGTAGTATTGAGTATGCTAGTTGTTGCAACTTACGTATCTGAATTCTTTGTTGTAAAGTAATGATTTGAGCCGGGCGCGAGACCAATTTTGTCAACGTTGTGGTCGCCAAAAGCTGGGCGTATGACGATGTGGCTCTTTCCAATAGTAGCTGGCATCTAACGAGCGAATCTGGAGAATTCTAATTACACAAAACACTATTTATTTATACGCAAATTATGCTAATGTTTCACACTAAAGATAAGACGTTCCCGTGAGCGATCCGGGCTAGAGTGCAAAATGTTAAATATTATTGTTTATGTCTGCAGTATCTTTGTATTTATTCATGAAAATTATTAGCACTCATATTTACTTGTTATTCTTCGCCTCTAAGAATTTAAGATTTGTTAAACAATATTTCTGAATATAGTAATTCTCAATCAGCGAACTTATTTTAGTGTTCCCCTAATCTTCCTCCCGAAGAAAGTACCATGCATGTATTTACATTAATTTGTTGTCTATTGCATCATATCAGTACTAGAAAAAAAACTTACCTGGAAACTGACTAAAGTCTTTTCGGCCTCAGCCCGTTGAATAGGATCACTAGATTCATATAGATGTTTGCACAAAATTTCAAGCTGCTGGATTTCCTTCATTAAAAACGAGAAAAAATACACATTAGAGTTTGTTAGATTAAAAACCTGGAGCTTTGAATTTGGAAATTATGTCCATATAGCTATAAATTATTTAAATGCGACTGTCCTTTCATCGTCAAGAATCACACTTAGGTGGTAAAGGACAAAATACAGTGTTTCACAGGTTTCAATTATTTAAAACGCCCTCCCGCCACCAGTTTTTAAGATGGAATCTTGAACTATGCCTATGCCAGCTTAGGTTATGTTGAATTGGTCTACTCGCTGAAAGAAGTTAGAAGCATCTAAGTCTACGGCGTCTATATCAGAATACGGGCTTCTGGATATGCCCTCGTAATTCAACGATTATTACTAATTCTTCAAGTAGCCCAATTTATGCTGCTCACGTTAGTCGTTCCACAATAAAACTCAAACTGGGGACAGTACACGGCTTTGATTTGATTTAAGATTTAATCAGTCAGTCATGATGATCAACAGAGGTCAAAGGTGCGGCTAAAACGGAGCAAGACACACAACACAAGAAACTTGTCTGCTTACACAGGACAGAGTACTGACAGTGCAAAATTAACTATTACATAGTTCATGAGCAGTTCATATTTGATATTCTGTTATCTGTTAATTGAGTCGTGAATGTCGCGGGAGGTGAGCTAAACCCCAGTTTTGATAGTTAACTTTTTCTCTTGGAAGAGTTATGGAAAACAGCTAGTTTGTAAATTGGTGCCCGGTACCACACTGTACATTGTGCATGATTGTAATGACTACAACTGAACTCACAGTGCATGGTATATGTGATTTGTACTTAAACGGAGATACATTCGCCATGCACAAGCCGTTGTTGTTGCCTTGTTTGAGATGTATGTAGATTAGGTGTTAGAAATTCAAATCATGTCCTAACCAAACCTGAGAAATGCCGCTTATGTCACCTATTCATTATGTACTTATACAAGCATGTACTATTATGTTGTATGTTGTATACCAATCATGCTCATGTACTTCAGCCGCCCTGTCGTGCATTGGATGTTGTATGTAACTGTGACCTAGTACTTGGATCATGTCATGGGCACAACAGACAACAGAGCTGTTAGAATAAACGGTGTGCGCGCACAAGATGAATTTTGTAAATTGTTTTGAAAAAGCAGAGAGACGCAAAGTGGTCCACACGGAGCGGGCATGAGATGTTGGGCTGTGTGCTTGTGAACTATATGTTGTATGTGACTTACCTGCGGCGTTCCCGTGGCACTCATGGTGCTTGGTTGGCTGAGTCCCTGCTCCGCTCCCGGCAGCCTCCCACTCCTCCCTGCACAATCTCCGACCTGACCTCGACTCCCAGCAAGGCTCCTACGGTGGACAGACTCAGCAGTTGAAGGCCCTTCCAGGCTCTGGACAAGAAAGGGTCCGCCTTGTGACTCACTCAGTTCCTCTTCCTCAACAACAGGATGAAGGATCAAGGAGAGAATGAATCCCACAACACAACAGTTCAGGTTCAGACATTCGAATTGCGTCCGTCAAGTCCTTTCATTCATTCAACACTTTTCTGCCTCGGGAGCGCCAAATACGAGTCTGTGGTGGGACACTGCAGACAGAGATCACCGCTTCTCCACAGATGGACATAGGCGTCTCCAAACAAACCTCAAACTACATACAAACACATGCAACTGTTTAAGTGCAACGTGCAACGCGTACCTATTTATTATTTAGGAGCCCAACATCAGCAGCAGAAAAGTTGTAAAATGGAATGATGGAACATGGATTGTTTTGATTTGTGCTGATTTTAGTATTTTAGTTGGGATGTAGATTGTTTTATGTAATCCCTTTGTTACAGAGGTGAGCCTAAGTACTGAATTATCTAAAACTCATGAGCAAATCTCAGATTATTTGCACTAATAAACCTCAAAATATGCCCATGAATGCATTTGCAAAATAAAAGCCAAAATACGCACATAATTTGCACTAAAAACGTCGGAACATGCACATATATGAAAACTAAAAACCAAAATACTCGCATAGAAATCGCACTAAAAACGTAGGAATATGCGAATATATGGAAAAGCAAAGCCAAAATATGCACATAGGATTCGCACTAAAAACGTCGGAATATGCGAATATATGAAAAATAAAAGCCAAAATAGGCAAATAATAAATAGTACGGTTTTTTAGATTTTTGTATAGGAATTAATTTTTTATTTTCCCCATATTTAATTCTACATTTAAGGATTGAAACGTTGAGAATATATTTTCGTTGTTTAAAACCTTGAAAATTTTGTTTAGTTTTTTCGTAAGCAATTTTTGAATGAAACCGAACAAGGCAATCAATTAGCAAATATGCGCAAAAACCCAAAAATGTGCGAACATAATGCGCTGTAAAACAAGGAATTTAGCACCCTCGCGATGAGATTTGTGGATATCCAGTCTAGGAGACCAACAAATCTTGCGTAAAAATAATACGAACATATGCAAGAAGCACTTGGATTTGGGCTTTATTCATAAACTTATTATTATGAAAGAATGTTTTCATTTGCAATTGCAATCGCCATAGTAATAGGAATTGTCCTAATATAAAAAAGTATAAAACACTGTCTGTTAGGGCTACGGCTAAAAAATGGACAATACACTTACATTGAATTGAATTGTCCTAATACGCAATATGAATCATTTAGCTTAAGGGGTTAAATTCTGCAAGCGATAAGCGATGTCTGTATAGTGTGAGTGTGTGATTCCAATTTCCAATATGGTATCCGTAATTTATTTATTTACAGCAAAGTAGCAAGTTCTGAAGTCAGAAGTTGTTGTGTTAAAGTTTCAAAGAAATACTATTGTTAATGGAAACCATGTAGAAACTAGGAGCTCCATGAATTTTCAGCAAACCTCGTTAATGGGACCTTATGTTTTTGCAACACGTTTCGTCTCAAATAAATCAACAAGTGAATAATTCTAGTTTCTAGGTAGTTCCAGCCTTAACATTGTTACTTTCTCAACCTAAGCATCGGTGTTTCTTGATGATGGCTCTGACTGGTGACCCGTATGAACTGTCCTCTGTCCGATTGCGATCTGCGTGATGAAATACTGCTACTTCTATTACGAGCTCCGATTATATTTCAATGCAATTGTACTTTGATAAGTTATGGTTCAGGAGTTCCATGCTTTGAATACAAGTTCATAGAGGCATTTATACCTATACCTACACACACAGGTTGTCGCTCTATCGTTATTTCCATTGTCAGTCGAGTCGAGCTCTGCTAAACTCTTCGAAGCGATAAATAAAATATCAATTTGGTGAATTTAGTCTTTGGAACGTACGTAACTTGACAAACGTGATAAAAGTACTCCAAATAATGAGAATGGGAGTTTGGGTCTTTATACGGGAGGAATTCCTAAAGATTCAATTGCCCAGATCGACCGTGACGTTTTTTCTCTGGAAACTTGAGATTGGCTGGGTGGTAAAAATTACATTACCACCACGCCATTAATTTCCCGGTGGAGATTACCCGAGGAGCCGAGATTGCTTGAGCTACAGGTTACTACACGGAAACTCAATTGCTAGTTAAGCTAGTATTATGCAAGTCCTAATGTAAGTACGTGAGGGATTTATATATGTACTAGCCAGAAATACAGCTAAATATTTATTGCAATTAAGGTTGTGAAACGTAATGTCCACACGGGCATCAGTTAGGACAATAAAATGTAATGATTTGAATACAGCCTATCTCAGTATTGACATAAGTTTTTGCTGGTTCAGGTATAATAATTTCAGCAACAGTGTTTCACAACATATGGACCATTTCCATTGCCTTCCTCTAATAGCTGGTCCCAAGAATTACAGTACGTGGCTGTTCTCGTTCGACTGAACACCGTATACATAGTGTGATGTTGCAATCCTTCATTAGCACGTGTGAGAGGCTATTAGCCATGGAAATCCACGGGTTTCCTCTGCCCTGGTCCAGGAATTGAGCTCAGTCCTGTGGTTTCCAACTCAGTAAATATACGTGCGAGGTTTTCGTTAAATCCTGAGGGAATTAGTGGAGCATGACAAAGAATTATATGTATGTACGTACATATGTATGTATGTAGGTTATGCACGTTTTTCTGCTCTCTTTCGCTTTCCCTGCTTTCCCTCAGCCTCACCCCGCACAGTTTTCTCCGCTTGTGGATCTGCTCTGTTCTGGTCTCTGAATTCCGTCCTCAGTCAATTCGACTCCGTCAAATGGGATCTGATTTTTGTTCGGTTCAGTTAAGTTTTCTCATTATATTGATAATTAGGTTAAATAAGATGTAACAAATACATTTCTGAATATGTAAGGCCGTAGCCGGTGATAAGCTCCGCAACAATAATTCCCCTATCCAACCAAAATCCCCGCAAACAGAAAAGTCATTGTCAGGGTTAGAATATTACAGGCAAGGCCGTGGAAAGTTGTAAATAGTTATATTAAATTAATAAGATGAAGTTATCTAGGCTTCCGAAATTCCTTAAGATAAGACAAAAATAGGGTTTAGCTATTACTATACAGGAGATTATTGTTGCGGGGATTTCGATTGCGGGGTTTATGACCTAGACAAGGCATAGGGCACAATTGGCGGTGCGCAACAAGTGACAGGGGCCAATTGTGTAGGACGGAAGCGTCGTAGAATCGCACATCCCGTTCACGACAGTTTCCGTCACTTCTGCCTTGAGGGAGACGGAAGATGAGCAGGGATTATTACATTTCTTGGTCTTATATGATTCAGGATGACGCACTCAGTCCTCATCATTGGCCGTATCAAATTAAACATTTTCTATAAACTCACAAATTGACCAGAGCTAGAAGGACGGAACGCGGAACTAGGCGGATAATGCTGTGTGTGTACGTGCATATTCCAGAATAGCGGCTTCTTTCTTAATCCGATATCAGATGCATTATATGTAGTCCATGATTACACTGTCTACCTGAGACCCCACTCAACTCAGTCTCATACTGTGATTTATCTTCGCTTAACCTTTCATATTATGTCTTCACAACGAGATTCGTTATTACGTGTGACATTCTAAGCCTTGAATAAGCCCAACTCACTTGCTTCCACATTGGAGTCAACAAAATTAATTAAATCCAAAGATTTTTTTGTAACAGGTCAACAAGCAACAAGCTCCTTTCAACCCAATTAGTGTTACATGAAGTATGAAGCCAATGTTTGCCGGGGCGAGATTGATGGGATCCATTCGCAAACATACACATGGTGTTTGGTTTGACAGTTTGGTGCTCAGAATAGCACATATTTAATGCGTCGCGATATTACAAACTACTGTGACTAGGTATAGGAAGCAAGCCACTTTGCCAGCAGTTAAATGCTATGCTTCTAGTCGTAAATATTGACGTTAAGTATGAATTGTGATAACAATTAATGTAGGAATACGTAAAAATTTGTAAACAATTGCTATGAACATTGGCGTTTGCTAAGTACCGCTTAAAGTAAAAGTAAAATTCCTTTCAGCGTCGTTCTGTTCAACATTACCGCCTCGAGAGGCTTGCTGATTTCCAACAAATCGACGTCTCCTCAATATCCTCATCTATCTTCGGTGCAGCAATGCTCGTTCGTTAACAAGATGATGTCTTCAAATGAAGTGCATACATACACAAATCACTGCACAATTATACGCACGTGAGATTTTGAATACAAAATGCCACTGAGAGAAAGAATAAAGTATTTATTTTTAGCCAATATAGTTCCAAGTGCTTTTTTTCCATTTGCAAGATCGTTTCCAAGACTTTGAAAGTTAATTTCTATTGAACTACGCCATAGATATGGATAATACTACACCTAACTGCAGCAGAACCCGAGCCCATAGTACTTTCTATTTATACATGAAGCTGAACCAAGAAAGTCTGCAGATAATTGTAAGGCGTAATTGGTTGGTTGGGTAAATTAGGTAGTCCGTGGAAATTCACGAACTTTTCCTTCCCAGTCTAGAGCCAGTGTTTCAACAGGCAGAGAGCATTCATGAAGTGCTGAACCGGAGAGTGAAAATAATTTTATACATGAGACGATTGGTGAAAGGAGAACGGAAAATCCGAGTGGCTTACTTACACATATTTACTACAAACTAGCAACTCATAAATCAATGCAAATCACTGAGCCTATGATACACCGGATCCTGGGTCAATTAGCCGAACTTCATGTGCACATGCATAAATACACAGCGTAATTAGTTGGCCCAAAAGCTAATTTGCTTGTGATGAGTTTAAAAAGTGCCAGCTAAATAATCCATTCCAACTCAATTTGCTATGACAGACAGACGCCATATGTTTCATCTTGATCTTGAAGCTTATTTACCAAACTTGAAAGCCGGGCAGAAACAAAGGAGTGCTACATACATAGATTTTACATTACCACTGTTATAAACACTGGAGATAATGAAATGGAAGGAGTTGATACATGGAGAAAGGACTTCAGCTCTAGCTCGATACGACAATACTTTTGTTCTACTTATATCCGTAGACGACTTGTACAATGATTTGAATGAAGTTCTATGAAAATGAAATAAAAAGTTAGCTGAGAAAGTATGTATATGCCATCTGGGCTGGCTGGAAGCTCGTCTAGGAGAAAGTTTGAGGCATGGGATGCATTAGAAAAAACAAGGGAATAGTTTTTCAGAGTAATGGCGTGTGAGGAGAAACGGCGTCTTTTGCAATATCAATTATAAACAAATGTTGCAGTGATGGGCTCGGCGTTGGAGTTGTCAAACTGTTGACTGTGCCTTTTGGAGTGGACTTACTGAGACAGACAGAGCCTTCTGCGCGTCTTTTGTCACTTTCAACAACTCCGACACCATTCAACCTTTCTACTCCAGTAAATTAAGTTTCTGGGAAATAGTAGCTTAAACATGATGAGCCCTGGCTCTTGATTGCAGCTCCGTCAATGCATTCTTTATTTTTCAACGACTTTTAGGTGTACACACTATACGTTTGGATACATTTGAGAAAATGTGAACTGTTCAAAACAAGTTGGCCCAGCCAGTTTGTGTATTAGCTTACCATTATATTCGCGATGCATTTTCTACTAACTCCCAGAATTCTGACAACTCCTTCTATACAATGTAATGTTAACCTTTAGCTGGAACATGAAGCATCATAGCAGGATGGAATTGAAATTCATTTTTAATAAATAACCAATGGCAACACCATATGGCAAGTACAGTTAAGAATAGCTTTACATAATGTAAGCAAAGTTTGTATGAACTGATCTTGAATTTACAAAACGAAATATAAAACCTGCCTTCGGCAGCTCGGGACCAGAAGGGAGCGACAGTTAATGTAGAGCGTGCACACTTGAACCTATTACATTGTCTATGGAATCTGGTATCTTAAGACTCGCTTCAGCGTTTTCATCATTTCCTGAAATTCAAGGCACTTAGCGCCGCATAAAGGGCGTCTACACATAAGAACATATCGATAAACTAATCGCAGAATATGAGATTCGCTTCAGTGTTTTCATCAGTGTTGGTCTTTTCCCCACCCCACCGAGAAAACCCCACCCCACTGGGGTTTATGGGGAAAAGTGGGGTTTTCGG
>JAQFXY010000721.1:0-18268 GCA_034693865.1 Ceratophysella sigillata | reverse complement strand
AACATTTCAGCTAAATCCACTCTGGGCCCAAAATCCCGAAAATCGCAAAAAATTTGGCTTATCCGGTAAGGTCCTTTATTGAGTAATTATTTCAACAAACTGAGTTACCTGATTCCGATTAGGAAATAGTTTTTGCTCATCAAGAACCTCTCGAATAAAACCCAGCACGGCTGGATCTCCAAGTGCTTTGAAAGTTGTTTCTATGAACATGTCTTTAACGAGATTTTCAAATCGAAAAGCATCGGCATGCGTGAGCTTGGGCAGTGTATTGAGCCGGAAGGCGGAGACAACAATGTCCGTTTCTTCCTTTTCCGTGACGGTAATTCCAGCCTTCTTGAAGGCTCGTAGCGTATTTCCACAGCCTCTAAGAACAGTCTTCAAGGCACGAAGACCCCAATCATAGTGTCGCTGAGGTGTGAGCATTTGGTTACTCAAGTAAAACACTTCCACCAGTTTAGCTCCAATCTTCTTTGCATGCTTGAATCCTTCTGTGTAAAGAAGTACTTCCGCAATCAAGTCATTGTTCGGAGTAGACATGATTACCGGACGAAAGAGTTGCTTCAAGTTGTCTGGCAGCTTATTTCGACCACCATATCCTTTTCCAGCCGGATTCAGCGTCACGAAAATTCCCGTATTAGGATCCAGTCGTACGGTTTCATCCAACAGACGGACACTGACTGAACCATTCTTCAACGCATTTTGAATCGGTTGAATCTGCATAGATACGGCGGACAAAGTGGCACCCTCTAAACGGTTAAACTCATCAAAACATCCCCTAAAAGTCCAAATTAAAATACAAGAATAACGTCTGAACAAGCTGAATGATTCTTAAGCATCTAATATGCGCATATGCTCACCATGAACCTATAGAAAGAAAAAAAAAGTTTTATTAGAATGATATGCCATCTTCCAAAGCAAACCTTAAATAGGACTTTTGGAAGGAAACGTACCACATTTCACTAGACCAATGAAAATTCTTCCCATAGCCTTTACATCAATTCCCTGTAGATAAACAAATCTATTGGTAGGACACGTGTTTAAGAGTAAACAAATCGTATATAATTTGAGCAAATTAACAGATTTTTGCCACAAACAAAGATACCCTGACAGTTTCATATATTTAATGACTTTTTACCTCATCACAATTGAAAACTAAGACTTGACGTCCAAGAAGTGCTCCAAGAGCCTTCACTGATTCCGTCTTTCCGGTCCCTGCAGGTCCATATGGATTTCCACCAAGCCCCATTCGCATACCCTGCAAAGAAACGCATGTAGTAAATCAGCAAGGGTTGGTTGTGTACACAAGGCTCGTAGTGGATTCATTATTTTATGCCCAAACTTGTGTTAGTGTCAAATAGCACTTATCCGTGAGTGGAGTGTGCACTAGCTTTGGAGCATTTCCTTGATACTCGTAAGAATATGTGAACTCTGCATCGGCCATTCTAACGCAGGCTACTCCATCGTCTCGGATATAAAATCTACGACACCAGAAAAAAATATAATGACATCTTGAACTTGTCTGTCTAACAATTTGACCAAACGGCCTATGGCATTATACTATACCGAAGTTGCTTCTGCCATTCCCAATCATGAACGTTCCGTATCTTGCCAGCAATCAGAGTTTCCACAACATCAATTTCATGGATCAGATCCAGGATGAGTTCTTTCAGTTTGAGTTCGAGCACTTTCGGGTTCGGGTGTTCCTGAGTCACGTCCACAGCCGTGTACGAGTCCAGCTCTTCCTTCAGCTGTGCTAACAATTGGTCCAACTTTCCAGAACGAATGCTTTCCTCGCATCGATCAGTGAATAAAATTGAATTGCAGAGTGAGAGGATTTGAGATGGGAATTTGTCAGGGTCCTTCCGCTCCTGCTTGCTCTCAGAAACGCATTCCAAGGCATAGGACTTCAACGTATACTTCATTTCAGTCGCCAGCTCGCTCAACCATTCCTGTCATTATAACACGGTGTGTCTCTAACCAAACTAGAGAATTCCTCAGTAATACTAGTACCAATACTCACCTCAACCTTGTTTGTAACTTTAACGTTGGATTTGAGCGGTACAACTTCCCCTTCGAGGGATTTCATGGCAGTAATACTTTCTCCTGACTTGTCAAAATCAACGCTGTGAATTCCAGCAAATAGTTTCTTGAGGTGAGCCTGAATGACGCTGGGATTGGTGGACTGTCCCAAGATTTCCAACAGATCGTCATCTCCCAGAAAATAAAATCGAGGAAAGCCGGATCGTTTTGTCTAAATAAAAAAAAGAACACTTAATACAGATGGCGAAAACAGCATAATTTGTCAGCAGGTACGAGAGACCCAGTCCAGCCTCACCTCAAGGAATTCATTCAGACTATTCTGACAACGTGCCAACTGATCCTGCATAGTTGACAACATTCCACGCATGTTTGGGATTTTACAGAGAGTACAGACTCGATTCTCATATTTCAGAGTGTTCATAATCTTCCGAAAGTCTCTATCGATTCGACCGAACCGAGCTTGCTCCGTATCAAGAACCCCGTGACTAAATATTGGCTCCAAGTACACCCATCTAAATGCAATATGTAGAATCCACAGAGAAACCACAACGAACTTTCAAAAGCATCTTTAGGAAAAATTCAGTAACTGCTTCTTAACTTACCGCCGCTGAATTTTATTCAAACTTTGAAGGAAACTCTCCACATCTGATAGACGCCCTTCCCAAACAGTTATACGATCACCAAAACTGCTGTAGTACGGAGAGGATTTCATTGATTGGATTAAGCTGTGATTATCTCCAACCTATATTATGATCACAATGAATAGTTATACACCTATTTTTACAATCCGTTCAAAATCAATTTCCTGTCACCAACATCTTACCTTGTCCAGGACAGACTTGAAGTCTTTAATGATCACAACTGGGTTCTTGAGTGAATCAACTTTTTCAGAAAGTGTAAAAGTAGCTTCAACTTCCCAAACATCTAATTCGTTCAATGCCTGGCGAACTGCGATTTCTCCTGTTGCTTTGCTATTCAGCTCCTAAAGGAAACACGTAACGTATATGAACCCTCGATTTCGAACTATAACTACTTTGAAGCAAATCACTAACCCTGAGTTCTTTAAAGCTGTTTCCAATTTCGTCCCGTACATCCAGAAAGTCCTTAACTTTGAGGTCTGCCAACGGTTTGTATGGAATTTTGAGTAGTTGAAACATTTCTGACCAATGCTTCTCAGCAAAAATGTCTCCTCGAATGTATTTCACGTTTGGAATGAATGCCTGCAAAATGCGTTACATATTAGTGATCCAAGTCAAGGAACCTTTGAATGTGCGTGTAGATGATTACCACAAGACTTTCAAGTCCTTTAAGGACGTGGATAAGGAACTCAGTTTTCTCAGAATTCTGGAACACTTCTGTCCAGTGGTAGAGAAATTCCTGGAGAACATGGGACTTGGTCCGAAAGATTATCCAGTCCTCACTTTCAAACTCCTTCATTCCTGACTGGAAGGACTCTAATTTTTCACATATATTCTGGTAGAAATTGATTTCAGTATTCATCTGGTCCACGACACCTTCTTCCATTCCTTCAACTTGAAGCTTAGAGCAGGAATCACTGAAATCGAAGTAAGTAATTTAAAAAATACCATGCATAAACTGTGCTCAGAGTATTGAAGAGAATTTTAAGAATATTATGTTAATAACATGATGTCGTTCCGTCTCTGCATAATGTCACCCCATTCCGCTTTCTTCTCCTTAATGAAATGGATTAGCTGGGAAAAGGCTTGTTCCCCAAATTCGAGAACAGTGGGACACACAGCTTTCCATCGAAGGTGGAACTCCCCGACATCATTGTCTAGTTTCAGTACTTGAGTACTAAGAGTGCTTTTCACAGCCTCCACCTAAAGTGATAGAAATCACTTGGAGTTATTTAGAGCTGGTTATACTATCAGGTATTAACCTCAGCAAGGGTAATGTAACATAACATAGCATACGAAGATCTGGAAAACTTGGAAATTACTAAACGGGAAGGTAAAAAGTTCACCGTTCACCGCAACAACTTCCTATTAAAAAGTTCAAGTGAAGAAGTTCCATATTCGACCTCAATTATAAATTGTTACGCTCAGTTAGGCTAGGCTTGGCTGGATACCTTGTCATTGGAATGTATTTCTAAGAGGTTATATTTGCCGAAAGTATTTTAGTTTCGAAGGAACTTTTGAGGGAAAACTTTTACACAATACCGCAAACAAGTATAACTATGTAGTCAGCATTTAATTTGAAAAATCTATTTCAGGAAATAGTTGTTGATCTTACCTGGCGCCCGATTACGCTTTCATGATTTTCAAGCAAGGTACTAAAATTTTCAAACAGAGTATGAACTCGACTCAAGTTAATACGCTCATTGGCCCAAATGCCGAGTATTCGGTTCTTGCTTTCAAGTTGTGTTACAGATCCACGGATCTAAATTGAAGATACAATATAACAATGTACAGTGACGTGTAGACTACAAGTAAAAACTATTAAATGTTTACCCTTTCTGCTGAGCTAATCATTGTCTCTCTCATGGACATTGAGTTTGTGATCTCTTTCAACGACATTGGTTTAGTTTGTAGCTTCTTGATAGAATTTGACAAGTAGTTTTGCAAGCTAATCACTTCACTCATAATTGAATTCTGGAGCAATGTTGTTAGAATATCAAAGTACTTCTTATTCAACAACTCAATCTCCATTTGTAGTAGACCGAAACTCATACGGAAAGGACCGATGGTAAGGTCAGCGCTGTCAAAGGTGTCATCAAGAATTAATCATGCATTTCGACTCTAAATCATTAAGTAATAAATTCTGCCGCTTACAATGGCAAACGCTTAATTTCCTGTGCCTTGGATTTGCAAATACGGAAATTCTTATCCCAGTCGCTCGGAGTTTGGAGAAATTTCTCACAAATTACATCAACTTCGGCGGACCCAATGGCAACCCATTCGTCAAACATTGACCTACGTCGTAATACTTTCCGAATCAGTTCCTCTCCGCTCCGATAGATTTCGTGTAAACGGTGTTTGTTGCTGTGCACATATGAAAGAGAGAAGATATCAGAATCAGGCAACAAGTTCTGATTCAATGCATCAAAAGATATAATGTAGTTGTAGTTATCACGTACGCATTTACAATAGTTGAAAAGATTGAATCTGTCGACTCATCGTTGACACCCACGAAATGGTAGGGCAGATGCACAAACTTGCTCACTTGAGTGTAGTACTTTAGTTTGAAATCCTCCAGACCTGGTCTAAACTGCAACATGTGCTCCCTGAAATTAGTATGGTTCACTATTTTTAGCAAAACTAAATAATGTACATCATTAAAATGAAGTAGTTAAAACGTTAGCCTACCTATACATCAGCTGAATAGAAATGGGCGCCAGTCGCGTGTTCAACTGCTCCAGCCCATGAATATACGCGACTTCCAAGTATTTGTACAGTTGTCGGTCCCAGTGAACTTTCCAACTCAGGAGGTTACGGAGACCCTAGTTAAAAGGTTTAACCGAAAAATTAGGTCTTGTGCTCCTGTGTCATACTCTAACACAAGGAAATACGGTAACAGATACGCACCTGATGTTCAACGTCTTGAAACATCTGTCGCACATCCCGCACTGCTTCTTTCCAAACGTCATACTTGGAAATGAGATCAATTTCCAATAGAGTGTCAATCTAAATAAACAGAAAAAGTTAGACTTAGTTAATAAATCTAGATCTAGGTCCGGCTTCTCCGTTGTTGAGATCAACCCGAGTCGCAGCTTAACAAATGCATACATTCGCAGAAGAAAAAAATGATCTGGAAAATACGCATCTCGGATTAGTGCGGAATAGTACAAACCTTATCTCTGATAGCATAGTGGAGTTGAGAAAGATGGTTGTTCTGTCGACTGAGATTATGAACAACTTCTTGAAACTTAGAAATGAAAACAGATATTTCGCTTGGATCCGTCCAAGAGAGACTCTCCTGCGAGGAAACTTGTTGGGACAGCTCCAGCGCAGTTTGGAGCATGAGTGGGCGGAGACAGGGGATCATCCGATCACCAATCGTGTTGTGGAAACAAGCAATTTGATCCAACTCTCTGGCTTGCTTCAAAAAGATGGCAGATTGCGCTACAGTATCATTCACTTCTCTCGGAAGACGATATCCCAAAATGGTCAACTGGTTCGCATCGTCCATCAGATGGAGGAGACCCGAATTGTAATTCACTTGCAAAAGTCGATTGTCTGGGTTAAATTCAACTACAGGCATATCCGTCGCCAGACTAAAATGATCGACATAACATTTGTATGATTTGGTCGCCATAAGCCTTAAATATTAGACCCGTTTTAAGGTATTCCATCCAACCTGTATTTCCGCTTGACTGATTGCAACCATTCAGTGTAGAACTGAGCTTCCAGCTCACTAATTTCGTTCATCAAGCTCGAAGTTCCTTCGGACAGAGGTGGATAGTCACTCAAATCATCTAAGACGCTTTCTCCCAGGCTATGAATATCCTTCAACTGTACGTACACGCATTGATATATAAGTTAGCACTATTAGTATTTTAACTGTAATCAAATATTAAGACTAGGTCATTGAGGACGAACCTTGTACATCAATTGTCTAAGGTAGTGGATGCTTTTCACGCTAGTAGAGTGTGCAATGCCCACATCTCCTGAAAAGTCTCTGCTTGCGACAGTCGTCTTATATCCGGTCACCATGCTTGATAGAATTACTAAGAAATGTTCACGGTTTGAGCGTAAGTCTCGTTTTGTTCTTGGTCTTCGAACCAAATCTTCATATCTCTTGTACTCCATCAGCAGCTAAACACGTCATCGTCACTCATCATTGAGATGCATGGAAAATAATATTGAACAGAAGTGCGAAGGAATGAAGTTTGCTTCAGCTCACCTGCATTGCTGAAATATCGTTACCAAGTCTTGGCCTCAATTTAACTGTAACCATAGCTTCAGCAGGAATCAAACTTTTTTCAAAACGCACGTAGGCAGAAGTGAAATCTTCGCTGCTTAACGCCGACGACCAGCAGCGCAAAGCTGTGAAAAGTAAAATGACAGCGATTCTAGCATTCAATTCGAATTTAGATTCTTATATATTGACGCTGTTGTAATTCTACGTTTCAAATAGCGGAAGCAGAGTCTGTGAGCCAATGAAGGACATCCTTTCATTGTGATAATATTCACTAGTTGCCGATGAATTGAGCGAGCATCCAGGACTTGAGTAAGGCGCACCCAATACATCTGCGTGCTGGTTGGAACATATTTACCGAGCGTATACGCCCTCCATCCAGGGTCAAATTGAGGCCAATACTCGGTGGTCAATTTTTCGCACATTTCATTCGTTCTCCCACACATTGCAATTCCCTATATCAGTTAATTGGTAGTCCACCATTATCTACTTGGAATGAGGAATTTCAGGATGACAAATTCAAAAAATGAGACCAACCCAATTCAGATTCTTTTCAATATCTTCGTAATCATCGTACCAGAAGTTGATATGTCTTATGCCATGTTCCACGGTGCGAACAACTTGTTTTCCTAATAAACAAGAATCAAAAAGTAGTACATGTATAAATGCGCAAGCGGAAACTGTGAAGAAAACCTCGTGTAATCGTATCGTAATAAATCACTGATCATACCAATCATATTGAGGAGAAGAAACAATCGATTCACCGGGTAGAAATGCTCGCCGAGTTGCCAAAGATTTTGCAGGGCACTATTGATTCCATCGAACAAATCAAACCCCGTACTCCAATCATGGTTCTGACTGTATGTAATTTGAAATAAAAGTACATATTTAGCATGCCAGATCAAACGGTCAAGAATGAGTTTTAAGTATTGGAATAGTAATAGAATAACATATACCTCAGCTCTCTAATCACTTGCTCAATTAACGCTGACACACTGGCTGCTGCCATCTGATCCTGACCCTCAGCAACACGTTCCGTCATAACGTTCCAATAATTGAGCTCGTCCGTCAAGGTGAACGCACGCCGTAAGTGATCTGGGATCTCAACCTCCCGAGCATCTAGTCGCAACTGCCCAGCCGGTAACCAGTCTCCGGCCCCAGAGTGCAGCAACTACGGGCAATATATGAGATTGGTTTGAGATATGCGCGCTGTAGCTTTACTGTACTGTATGCTACACATAGCATGCTCTTTGACCCGCAGACCTTGTCAAAACTCTAGGCCTACGTTGGTCTATTGAGGTCAGGGTAGTAATTTTGTGTGCGATCCTTGTGGTGATTGATTAGTGTCAGTTTCTTGGTCCGTAATTAAATAGTTAACCAACTCGCTTTGCGCTTCATTGATTCGATTCATTGAGAGTTGGTCACGATCAAGCTTTCGAAACTGACCTATGATTCCGCACGAGGGGGAAATAGGTAAGTACCAAAAGAAACATTCAGCAACCTACGAGGCTCTTGGTATATCGCACACGACATTAAGAATATTGCGACTCACGAACGTTCGATACTTCGCACACAACCTTAATGTCAAGGTCCGAATCTTTTGTTTTTGTTCTCTGGCCTGGAACATGTCATAGGTCACCTTTCCAACCAGGGTTGGCACAAAAAAATCGTTTATTTTAATCAAAAGAATTTGGATTTTTTTGATTTTTTTATGATTTTCACTTGTAATGGACACTATATATTCTAAAAATGATTTATGGAAAAAAAATCAAAAAAATCAAAAAATCTTGCAGAAAAAACCATCATTTTAAATTTTTGTTTTAAAAATCAAAAAAACCTTGCCGAAAAATCACGATTTAAAAAAAAATCAAAAAAATCATGCCAAAGAAACCGGATTTAAAAAAAAATCGATTTTTTTCAACGATATACCTATTATCAAGCATAGTTCTAAAGGTCACGTGGTTGATGGTTGACCCTGGCCCCAAGCCGCAGTAGGTCTACCATTGACCATGCCTTGACCTAACACACATTGTATTGTTAATCTTCGTAATTTCCAAGAAGTGCTGGAGTCTAGTATGCAGAATAATACATAGATATGATTAGTTAGATCACTTACTACGGGTCTCCTCTGCTGCACTGGATTCACAGCCATTGTAAATCCTGAAGTATGTCACACAGACTGACCAACACTTCAAGCGTAGCTTTAGCTGAGTTCCTGTCACCTCTTGTCAATTACTTCAGGAGCACTCACCAAGATTCACTAATGCCAATATTCCTTCTTCTCGTAGATACACGACGACGACGACGTTGTTGTTCGTGATTTCTCTGACTTTTTCACTCGCACTCTAATCGATAGAACAATAAGAGTGGAACTGAGGGAGCGAGAAGAGTTGTGGACGGTGAAAGGTGAGGAAAGTTGTGAGAGTGGAATGGAATGGAAATAATACCTCGACACTTTTTCAACGCGACTTGTTTGTTTCGTCTTTCCTCTTCACCCGACGCCATGGCAACGCCAAATGTTTATATTCACTAAATTGACGTATCTACCGTTTGGAAATAATATGGAAATATGCGAGTAAGAAGAATGCATACAACAAACAAAGTCAGATAGTCATGTTTTTAGAGAACAGAATAAAGAATTTTACTAAATCCAATTAATTATTCCTTTTATGACACGTTTTTACCCCATCCACGCCATTGTGCGAAAGCATTCTTCGATGTATGTTACAAGTTACAATAAACACTTAGTAGCATATCCGTGTATTATGTATTTAGTATGCATATATTTAGTACATGTCGAATATCGGAGACGCGTAATTATTGAATATACCGTGATTCAACTCTTGAAGCAGAAATGTTGACCGTACAGCAGACGAATCGACAAATAATGATGAGAAACCTAACTTCAGAATTACTAAATACACTTTCATATTTAACACGCAAATTCCTCGCAACCAGTTCATATAGACTACCTGTTTATATTCCATGTTCCTATTCAATTATCCGAGAATATGAGTATGTAATAAATCCAGTACCTCGCATATCCAGTAGCGAAAAGCTAATTCGTAGGAAGATGCTCATGCTCATTGAAAAAAACTTAAAGGTTTATTGATATAGATACGACAAATTCCAAATTGGCTCCTGTAAAATTCCACTACTTTTGCGTGACACAAGGTTTTGTTACCTATTGTTCCATAAGTAATTGTTACACTACCGCGTGGTAGTAGTTCTAAAAAAACGCACGATTGCTTGATTAGATTAGTGCAGTTTGGCGTACCGTTACTTTTACAAATCCAATAAGCGGCCCATTAAAAACAATAATCAAGTCAATTACAAATTAGAATTTTACAATATTCCTGTCACTACTGTATGCCTAGTGTCCTATGTGCCTGAGGCCGTACAGTATGAAACGAAAAATGTACGACGTCAAACCCAAGATTCAAGCTCGAGGCCTCAAGCAAGATTCATTACAGTTCATGATGGTTTGCTTAGGTAAGGCCTGAGGTAGGTTTCTACAAATCTGCCTTTTCACAATACGTGCGTACATTAATCTTGGTACAATACAGTTACGGAAGCTAAACACTGAAATGCTCCATGGCTACCACACTGCGACTTGAAGTATTTTACCGCGCGAACGAGGGACAAAGTGTGAAATAGAAAGACATACATATACTACCACTACTGACGACCGGGGCGTGGGATTTGTTCGGCTTCACCCACGGAAAGTTCCAGTCATCGCATCATCGCATCGCCTGATTCTCCACAAACCCAAGAATCAAGACAAAGGTGAAAGGACAAGCGGCTTTGAATTATCCAGAGTTTGAGTTTCTGTCATCCCCATTCGGATCCTGTCAAGTCACAAACGTGAGAAATAAGGAGATCAACTGTTCAACTGTCCAACACTAGAACTAAACATCCAGGTAACAGGTAACATGTCACTTGTCACTTCAGTCAATTTTGTACATTATCTCAATTGCCTAGCTCATGCTATCAGCCATGCCCCTTTGCCGTTGCCTCGCGCATCGTCATACCATGCCGCTAGCCATTGCCTAGCTCGTACCATACCATGCCACTAGCCATTACCTAGCTAATGTCATACCATGCCACTGGCCATTGCCTACCTCATACCATACCATGCCACTAGCCATTGCCTAGGTCATACCATACTAACATACACCCCGACGAAACGCGTCGCTGTTGGTTTTAAATAAAGTATTGAATACTAAACATTTTTTACGAGGAGCGTGAGTGTTCTATTATTTGGGATTTTCGATTTAATTTATGATCGACTATTTGGATTTCATAAATATTCAATTCAATGGAATATAGAACGCTATTTGTGGAATATTATGATACCTATACATAGAACACTCTTTATGGGATATGATGCATAGAACGCTCTTTATGGAATATAGAAAGAAGGTTCTAAATACATTAATACATGTTAGTTTGTAAGAAACTAAAATCTTTCTTCTAGAAGTAATTTTCTAGAAATGTCTGTAGAGCCGGTGGCTAATTATAGGTCAATAATTCATGATGATGATTGACTAAGGTCATGTCATGCCAACTATCCACTACTGACTACACACACACGACACCAGGCAAGATAGTTGCATGAACTTAGGTTATACTGTGTACTGTATTATATTTTATTTATTTATTTACTTATTTCAACCAAAAGTGGAATCATACAAAATTTACAAATTCACAGTACACAGCAACGAATATTCACTTTCTTGTTTATTATATTCAACATTCAATTACAAGTTACAAATACAAATAGTAGTTTCTGGTTGCGGTTTACCCAAATACAATATATATGTTTCCCTACTTGACCTTGCCCATCTGCCATCATTTAATTTATCACTTGCATATGACTAGAAGAAAGCGTGCCAGCTCCTCTAAAGCAGTTGTTTGGGTACTGATGTCGGATTGTCACTTTGTATTATAACACAAATTAACTTTGAAATATCGGTATTGCTTTCACACAAGTGATTCCGGGATAATTTTGTTTTAAGTGGCCAGAATTCGGAATTCGGCTAGGCCTGCTGGTCACCGGTACAATAAATATTGGACTTCTGCTCGCTGATATTGGCAATTATGCTTACGTATTATTACCCTGAACTAACAGTATACCTGGTTAAATAGTTAGTAGGCCATTTAACTCATAAGCATATACCATTCATAGACAAGGAAGTGAAGATTTTTAAGACAAAGTACAAATAACGAAATAATTGAAGTGAATAAAAAATTCATGTCGTTTCAGAATGACCCACCGCGGAGGAGGAGGTGACAACATGGAAGGTGATGAGGAAATAAAAGTCAGTAATGCTGCAGCAGTTCCCAAGAACGCAATGGAGAATGTATCTGAGAATGTGAGTAAGATTGACTATACTCCGGGGCCAAATTCAATCGACGTCTCTCCAGACAAGGATGGGAAGGTTTGGAAAGAGATTGAAAAGGCAGGAGTGGGAAAGGAAGTTCCGACGCCTGGCGTTGAAGTTCAAGTACAATACATTGGGGCTCTCACGGACGGAACTGAGTTTGACAGAAGCTCACCGACAACTCCGTTCCAGTTTCAGCTTGGAAAAAGTAAGTCCAGAGAATCATTTGTGTATGATGAATAAGAATACAATTATGTAATAGTCAACGACACTAGTATAATCTAAATATTTTCCAGAGAGTGTGATTGGTGGATGGGAGGCAGCTGTGGCCACCATGACCAAGGGCGAAGTAGCTAAGGTCTTCATTCACCCGGATTTGGGCTACGGAAAGGCTGGGTCACCACCTAAGATTCCTCCAAATGCAACGCTAGTCTTCGATGTAAACCTTATTTCAATTTAGAGGCCCAATAACTTGATATACAGTAACATCTGAATTTCTGACTCGTATCGTCTGGATTTGAACCATAGATTGAGTTGATGGATTGGAAATATGAGGATTTGTCAGTGGCCAAGGACGGAGGAATCCTACGGAAAGTCATTCAGGCAGGGCCGTCTCGCTACTATCATCCAAATGACGGAGCTACTGTTCAAAGTAAGACTACCACTATTAAAATTGGTACATTTATTTGTTAGAATAAAACTCTACCGTTTTCTTTTCTTGCACTTCATTTCTAGTCAGCCTGGTGGGATTTCAAGATGGAAAAGAATTTATTCGGATGGATAACGTTGAGTTTGTGCTTGGAGAGGGTTGTGAAGTCGGGATTTGTCGGGGTGTTGAAGAAGCACTTTTGAAGATTCCTGAAGGGGAAACCTGTAGGGTGATGATCAAGGCTAAGTATGGGTATAATGCCGCGGAAAGTCGGGAGCGTGGAATCCCGCCAGATGCTGACCTGGAATTTGAGGTTACTCTGTTCAAGTTCACAAAGGTAAGCTTGTTTTGAAGCACATTCTTTCAATTTTATGTCCATTTGCTGCAGTCTCTATAAATCTATTTTGTATTCATTGTTAAGGGAAAAGAAGTTTGGAGTTTGGATGGCCCACAAAAAATGGAATGTGCCCGAGAGTTCAAGGAGAAAGCGTTTACGTTTTTATCTAAGAAGAAATATGCATTGGCTGCTCTTTATTATAAAAAAATTGAAGAGTTTCTCAAAATGGAAGCCTGTGAGTAAAATCCATTAACACTTCCCCTTAAGTACTATTTCACCAACCAAAATTTTATTTTATTTTCTAAACGTTTTCCAGTGCTTGATGGAGAGTTGGAAGAGGAAAGAAAGCAATTGATGATTTCTGGACACCTGAACGCATCGCACTGTTACCTTCAAGTAAATCAATTCATTCCTGCTCGTCACGAAGCCGAAAAGGCACTAGCAATGGACAGTCGGAAAGTCAAGGGTTGGTATCGGAAAGGAATGGCTAATCTGGGACTCAAGGAACCCGTTGAGGCCAAATCAAACTTTCAAAAAATGCTCGAGCTCGATGAAACGTGTGCAGAACTAGCATCAAAACGTATCAATGAGGCCCTTCAGATGATTAAGCAAGACACTGTCAAAGAGAAGGATCTCTATGCTAAAATGCTTGGAATTGGAACTAAAAAGTAAATGATTCCTAGATAATTGATTCTGCTTTACTATTTTCCAAAAAAAAAATTACGCTTCATCTGTATTTATCCATCTTTGTTACTTTTTTCTGAAAATAAAAAGGCCTCGTATCTCATTACCAACGAAAATGGATGATATTTTGTATTGACTTAATAAATAGGTACAAAATAAAATTATTCTTTGCATTGCTATTATAAAGTTTTTGTCCTTAAGAATAGTTTATGAAAAAATAAAACAAGGAAGCATTATAATGACTACGTAGGTACACTAGTTTGTTTAACTCTTTGTTTTTGAGTTCCAAGGTTGCTTAGCTTTGCCCGGAAACAATTTGAGATTTGCAGCAACTCTCAGGGCTATTAGTGTTGTACTAAAAAAAATTAAAATCAGTACATCACCAATAAACGTAATTACAAGCTACGCTTTAGGACGAAAATAGCCTTGTAAATATTATAAACTACAACTTAATTCGCTGTATAACCAGACGGCAGACAACCCGTCCATTTCTTTGGCAATTCGACACAAATCTCAACAACCGGTGGTTTGCTAAGTACTAAATAGAGCTCCCGCGTATAAAGTTAAATGTATAAAAATATAAATTGAATATTTGATGTCTGGGCCTTGAGCAAGAAATGGCTGATTCTTCTCGTTTTATGACTCTGGATTTCATTTCATTTCTGATTCGGTATGACTTTCATCTTTCGTTGGCTTCGTGCATGACTGAATTGAATTACGGAAACTTGTACCTGAGTCAGCTCTTTTACTTACAACTGACAGCTCAAAACACCTAAATATTTTGAGGAACTTGCGTTTTGAATTTGACTACATACGGTACACTATGTACATATGTAGACACGTAAAGTCTGGAAACTCGAAACCCAAGTAATACGCAACGAGTCAACAACAATACAAATGCATCTTGAGGCTTCGAATTTAGGGACTTTATGCGCTTACAATACAAACTACAAATATAAATACAAAGACAAAAGAATATAGAAAAATATAAAATTTTCAGTGACATTGTCATCATGAGCTCAGCGCACAAGAATTTCATACCCTCCATAGTAAATTTCGTTTGCGTTTTTGTGTGGTTAACACAAGACCACAGTAAATTGGTTCGCTATAAGGCAAAACAGAGTTGATGTGATGACTAGGAAATTCTTGCATAGTTTCCATTTGTTTTAAACAGAAAGGTTTGACTTGAGGCATTCATTCATTCCACCAATTCCTAACTTAAAAATTA
Organism: Ceratophysella sigillata; assembly: GCA_034693865.1. NCBI lineage: Eukaryota > Metazoa > Arthropoda > Collembola > Poduromorpha > Hypogastruridae > Ceratophysella > Ceratophysella sigillata. The sequence goes on along the minus strand of JAQFXY010000721.1, from coordinate 3,068 downwards.
GAACAGTAAAGTGTATGCTACGAAGAAGTCTCCCAGCCAATAGTTAACCTTAAGTCGTACGAAATGTGTGACAAGGAACTAAACTCAACTACATTCAGACACAACACTCATACAGTATTATAAATTATAATACAATCAAGAGGGGAGATGTACATTTTTGTCCTTCCGTTTCTAACCAATACACTTGTCAATTATCCAAACCACATTGGTGAGAAACGGAGAAAAATTAATTCTTAAAAATACATTTAAAGTTAAAATACTACAAAAATAAAATATGAGCGGATTTGGTGAATAGTTAATAATACAAGTTTGTAATTGGCGATGATTTGTTTACCGCGTACCCATTGCACATCTAATTATCTTGTACCCTGTAATACCCGTTAGCTTTAATTACTAATTTCTTAAAGACTAAGCCTTGTCACAGGCTTCTGCTGAGCCATTTCACCACATTATGTGCTAGTCAGTCCTTTCATTACAGAATATTCAGCTACGCGCACCTGATTACACTCTGAATATCGTTGCGTGACCTTGTATTCTGCGTAATGTGTAACATGCTTAATTAGTTCGTACTAAATAATACTTATTATAAGCGCATTCAAATAATAACTTACCATTTGATCTCAGTAAAGCTAAGAACACATGGGGCATGAGTCATCAGGAACAATTGGGTCTTAACAATAGTTAATTCTAGAGTTGCCCTACATTAGCCGCTGGGTACTTTAGCAAGTGGATTTAGTCTGAATATTCAAATAATAATTTAAAAGGGGAAATTGTAATTGTGAACAAAAATATTATTAATTAAAATAAATTACAATGCGGAACGCGTGAAGGTTCAACACACAACTCTTGAACTCGTGAAGTGAACAAAGTAAATTGTTGTAACATTGACCCAGGAGTTTGCTGAGTCTCATATTACCGCGGCCAAATTCTATTTGTGTACAGATTCAAGAAAAATGTTTTAATATTATATACATCAAACCCAATGTTTTTGAAGGAGAATTAGAGTAATAGTTACAGAGATATTACACAAAAACTGTAGCCAACTTTCTATAACATGTATGTACTAAACTGTAGGCCACACCTTGTCAAATGTAGAGTACATTCACAAATTGACAGAGATTCCAGATATACAGGAAATTACTTTGAATTCATAACATAGATTATGAAATATAGTCCAACATTTTAATCTAATAGAAAACTGATCTTAACAGTGGTTGAGAACTTAACCAGAACAACTAATTACCTTGAACTTGATAACAATCAGAAATATTAGTGTATCGTTAACACTTGATTTTATACGTACTCCTAACATACACACTTTTCAAAAAAGGAACCAGTTTAACGCAAAAATACAAATTACCAGTCAGAGTTATTGTGTACGTTATACAACATTATACAGATTAGAGACTTCATACGTTATTGATACTAAAACATAAATCAAACAGAAATCTTAACTAATAAATACAAAGTAAGTACTGACATACTTTTGACAACAAACAAGAGCCACATGTCTAACAAGAAATGGCATTTCAGAATTAAAGAATCAGTAACTCGGATACATGAATTCTCTAGACCCGGCCAAAAAAGACCGAAGTAATTGTTTAGGTTTAGTGGCGAGGAGTACGGTGGCTGACCGGCTCACGCTCTCGATCACGTTCTGGTTCTCGTTCTCGAGGGCGTTCCACGTCATTTCTGGAACTTCGAACAGGCTCTCTCTCTCGCTCTCCAGCCCGCTCACGCTCACGGTAGCGCTCCTCATAATATGCCCGTGAGCTACAAAATAGCAAAAGTATTTGAGTTAAAACGGTGTAAAAGACTGAAGGCTTGAGCCAGTTGTACAGGAAACCATACTTTGTTTCTGTTCTTATTCTTAGTTTTTTACGTGGGCATACCTCTCATCCCTCACTTCTCGTGGTCGTTCCCGATATTCACGACTTCTTGATCTCTCACGCTCACGTGGATACTCATAGTAACGCTCGCGACTACGTTCGCGATATTCCCGATCACGACTCCGAGTGCGTTCACGACGACTTCGACGATGACGATCTCTCTCGCGTGATCGCGACCGTTCAGAAATAACATCTAAAAAATGACAAATATCCACATAAATTCACTGGTGTATTGTAATTCATTTCTTTGCGTTCTAGTAGAAAAATTGGAAATGTAAACACGTACCTCTCGGAGGAGGTCTTCCATAACTCTTCGCCTCAATGCCATGAAGTGTGTCTTGAAGTGAGCTTACAAGAATCTTGCACCGATCGTCATGTGCCACTTTAGATTGTTTAATCAATGAAATTGCGGTGACGAGGGTTTCAATTGCACTCGCAAATTCGCCTAAACAGAAAGTTAATTTTGTATATTCTTTAGACGTGGTTCAGAAGAATGTACTTCACGAAATAATTGAATGCTTACCTGTAGCAGCGTCCGAGACAGCTCGCGAAATAGCGGAGCTGGAGACCGTACGGTTTCGACTCATGACCTCATCAAACTCAGCATCGCTAATAGCGGGCGGTGGGACCGAGTGTTCCAAAGATGGTGGATAGCCACCTGGTGGACCATTAGAATTGTACGGTCCGCCTGGCGGAGGACCTCCAGGACCAGCTGGGTGGAAGAATGCTGGGTTCATGTGTGGAGCAGGAGCTCCTTGGGGTGGGCCTTGCATTTGCTGCGGTGGAACTTTAAAGAGAACAACTTGAATGAAATGTACTGCTTAAAAAGAGGACCAGCTGATAACCGAGCGAATGGAATATTCAGCCTCATCCCAGTAAACATATTACTAATACTGAATAGCAAAGATTACAATGTACGAAGAATAATTAAAAATGTTACTGCCACAGCCAAAAAAGTCGAACAAAATATCACAGACTAACTAATAACTACAACTAATTAATACGAACCAATACACTACGGCAAAGCTGTGTCATGAATTAAAAAGTGCAAGACATGTATCAGGTGCAGATCAGGATTTAAGGAGACGGTATTAGTAAGCATCATAGTCCGAAACCTCGGCAATCCGGAAGCAGGGTCCTCTATAGTGTAAATTATGACCGAATTTAGGGTCCTACTTT
>JAQFXY010000720.1:0-18283 GCA_034693865.1 Ceratophysella sigillata | reverse complement strand
TTTTACGCTCACACCGGGTGAATTAAAAGCTTGACCCCACTGAGGTCGAGGTCCCCCAAGTTGGCCCAAAGTTGGCCTTCTGTTTTAATTACAAGTATGTGTGCCTGCTGGTGTAACACAGATCGGGGTATTCAAGCTTTTGGTTAATCTTAAGCTCGATCGGGTGGATTAATGGAAATGTTAGACTAGATGGCAAACTACTGACTTGGCTGGGTTCAGTGGGAACAACTTTGACCTGTGACCTCATACGTTCCCACCGAATCGTCAGATCGGGTGACACGCTCGTAGGTACATAATTACCCTTGCAAGTGCAAAACCAGTTAAGTCACCCAGCAGTGCTTGGAACTGATTCTGGGGCCAGCTAGTACAAATAATGACGACCTTAATACTTCTGAGGTTTATGTATGAATTATGTGCTGTCAATTTGAATCCTATCCTTGGTTCAGCACTTTGCATTGATTCGTGGATTGCCAAGTATTTGTAGCGCATCATATTTCTTGCTAAGCAGCGCACCAAATTGATTGCAGCTGTAAAGCTCATTGTGGAACCGCATGATAGAACAGTATTGGGCAGTCCGAATGGCGTAATTACTTAATGCTGAAATAGAGCGAACTCCAACTCCAAGACTTCCTACTGTAATATTGTAAACCGTAAAGTTGAGTAATGCCTACTCAACTGTGTAGTCATTGTGTTAATCTGTATCTGCAGGGGACAGTATACTTCAAACTTCGAGCGAACTTATACTGCACACGTATACTTGACATCCTGAAATTATGAAACCTGAAGCCCAAAGCTTGTGAACTGCTTAATTTGAGCTCTTCGTTTTCAGCAATTCAATTCGACCCGCAGGCTGCATTGTCTTTCCATGAATCTGTTGCACATTCACTAATATTCTAGTTATTCTAAGCTGGTAAACTTAATTTCGGTAAATCTCCTTAAATTGTCGCTTAAATGCATAGTATTCAGTAAACTAAATATATTATTGTATTTTGGGGATTAGCCATCCAGTACACATTATTTGCAAAATAACTTCTTTAACTAGTGCGTGTTTGTGATATACAAATAAAACTCTGTGTAAATAAGAGTTAGGTACACAAGTATTTTGGATTTTATGCTGTCTAGTAAATGAATTAAACATGTTAGACGCATGGCTTTAATTTGATTAATGTGTTTGGATCATTGAGCTGCAAGTTCTTAAATTCTTCCATACGATGTAAGCGTACTGCTTGCCACTCACTCCAAATGGAACTTAGCATTACATGCAGTGCCGTGCCGATGCTGGAGTGCGTGGTGTGGTGGAGTCTCATCGATTTGGCCAGGTTGCTCCTGCGGTGAGCCTGAAACGACCAGATGCCTCTAATACCCGGGTTTCTCTCGAGTAAAAATAGGAAACCCATCCTGACATCAGTCAGAAAACGGGAGAACCTCTTTCCTTTGGACTTCTCCTACTTTTGCCCCACAGAAAACTACACACGTTCCATCTAAATTGGAGCTTTCTGATGTTTTACGGATTTCCGATGTTGTTCTGGCTTTCATTTTCAACTTCAACTCAAACAACGAAACAAACCCTGTGTAAATTGAAATGGCTTAAGCACGACCTCACCGCCTACAATATTTCCATGCCGTTCCGTAGTGATCTGAGAGGATGTATGTTAAGTATTTGTGTTTATGTTGTATAATTACTCGTCTCCTGACGGAAGTGCTAAGTATTAAAATGACATAAACAACTCTCGCTGCTGCAAATCATTAGATGCCACAGCTTCAATCGACTGTAATCATAATAATACAGTATCCATGATTCCGTCCTCTGCGACATTTCCGCCGAATAAGTACTTATACATTGAAGGCTACATACTCGTATATTGCACAGTGCGTTGCGGATTGGCCAATCCATAAATACTATTCTAATAATACCTAGGCATACGGTTTCGTGGTACAGTAAACCGCGCAATAAAAAAAATGCCAGGAAAATTAAGGGTTTCCGATTCCAGAATATAAAAAATCTGTACCTCACAGGTGATTTAACAATGGAGTGGTCCAAACAGGAATTTCGAAAGACTTTAAGGTTAAAAATAAATTATATCTCATAGGGGCTAAATGGTTTTGGCAATTCTCAATCCAGAGATTTTACTACATTGTGATTTAGGAGTTTTATAATTAATTTGGTTCTGTGAATTAGAAATGATTCCAAGACATTTGAATCTGCTCCGTTTTTAGACCAGAAACGTCTTATGGGATGCCCATGTCTGTCTGTCTGTCTGTCCGTCACGTAATAAATAGACATAACAGGACGTAAACGTGTGTTGAAGTATAAGTTTCAAATTTATTGACCATTTTATATAGGGGCGATCGCGCACCTCTGTGTTCTTGAGTCCAAACATGGAAGCAAGTATGGATTTACCAAACGCGATTTTGATTTGATTTATATACGTCATATGTAAATAGCTTTGATTAAATTTGATTTGATTTATATACGCCATATTTAAATCCCTTATAGAGTAAGCAAGTTAATACTGGTGTGTATAGGCTGGTGTATGTAATCGCCTTTCTGGTCCCGATCTGCCGAAGGGAGGTTTTTAGAGTTTAACTAGCCAGGATTTTACTAAGGGAGGATTTGGAACTCAAAGCTCCAACCGAATTAGTACTTAGAACTTAGAGGTGGTTTGAAGTAAGTTGTGGTTTATATTGTCTCTCTGGTCGCTCATCCCATTATTGATTTAGTATTATAGTGCACATTGAAAGAAATAGTTCGAAAGGATTCCCCGTAGTGTTATAAAACCTTTTAAAAGCCTGTCAAATTATTTCGTATATTTATGTTGTGCTATTTACCTATACCTCTCGCCCATTCGACAGAGTTATGATTCATTTACATAATAATGCGAATTGAATTAGCTTGATTCCTGCTTGTGTTTTCTACGATGAATGAATTTGTTAAGAATAAGAGTAATTAGGTACAGATTCTAGAATTCTCACAGGCAAACCAAATTCGACTTTCTAGGCTAGGTTAGAATTAAAAACATTCCGACATTTGGTTTAGACAAAAGTAGCAATCAATAGATGTACTCAGTTAAATTAATGCTAATTGCTATTAGCAAAAAAAATTATTTTTCGATTTGGAGCAAGATGCTTTAACTACGGGCTTATTTTTTAGAGCTGTATTAAGTAGGGGGGCTCATTTGCCTAAAATCAAACAAATCTCGGTTGACCAGTACGGGGTAGAAAATTACGTCAAGCTGAGATCGTCGAAAATATCTTCTTTTTTTGTTCCGCTTTTAAATACAGTTTAGGTGTCAAACAGCTCTGTTTGATCTAAAGATCGCACCCGTCTGATACAACGCAGCCTCCTGTAGAAGTAAATAAACGCATTGTTCCAACTTTCGACTTCGGTTTCCATTTAATAAAATTCATCCATTGTGTAGTGTGTGCGATTCCGATTCTGCGATTCCGATATATAAATAATTCTATGCTTCTAGTCCTAATAGATTCCAAATCCCAAACTGACCACATTCAAAGATTCGGAATAAAAAAAATCTGTGCTATTTACAATTTACAATTAGTGAATAGAACATTTAGAATTTTAATAAAAGTAGGTTTCAATTTTGACTGGACATAAGAACAAGACTGTGTAAACACAGGAGAAGTGGTTCTAGTTGAGACTTTTATAGGAGACAAACTTTTAGCTCTGCAAAGAGCTTTCACTGATAGAATTATTATTATTAGCCACTCAAGAGTATCAGGCCCAGCCCAGTCGTCCAATCTTTCCCATGCGATCATTCTATATTTATAATGCTACTTAGAACCAAATGGCAAAGACATGGATCTGGCTGTAGGACAGCTCCTGTTCAGATACCTACTACACCTAAAATAAGAGAAGACGAAACTCATGAAACTGTCAATAAACTACTGTACGGGTTTCCTCAACTATTCCAAAATTCTACGTTGCGTCTGCATGACGGCATCGTCCCTGTCTGGTTCTTCTCATAATGGAGCCTCTGAAATTAGCTGCAATTCGTATAACAGGATCATTCAACTTGCTGGGTTTTTATTTTAAAACTCCCAAAAAATCTGTAGGAGGCAGAGTCGATGAGTTGGCCTTTCCAGTATTTCAAACTTTAAGTAGCCCAGCTTTTCGCTTCATTACCCTTTTCATCCAGAAACCCTACTATGTAATTACGCATTTGAAAAAGTTTTTAAATTCTGGCTTGGAAATGCATGGGTTGAGTTGAAGTAAAACGTTCGGAAAAGTTTGTGCATGCGTGCCTGCCTACTCGGCACCACGTACGCCGGTGGTGCTTTCACTTCTTATTGGCTATATAATATTAATATTTAATTGGAAAACAGCTGCAGGTTCTTTCTTAAGAGGCAAGATGCAGAAAACCGCTCACAGTAGGAGGACAATAAAACAATTCAGACAAGAAAGCCAGAAAAATAAACAATAGGATTGTGAGTGTTTACAGATTGAAGAACTCAATCAAATTACTGTTTTGCAAAGAATCACATGTCACAATTTCATATCCTAGAATACAACCAGCTTAATTTTCACTCTTCCTATCTATGCATGTATCCGGCTTTAAAGTTTGGTAAACAACCTTAAGCACCAAGATGAAACGACTGAAGCAGGGGCGGATTTTTGAACTTAGCAAGTATTAACTCATCTATAATCATAACCAATTAATTCATCTACTTGTAACGGATTTAATAATTCTGCAGTGAGAATATATGTATGTACCTATCCTATATGAAATTAAGTTCATCCTAGGCTCAGTACTTTGCACTGATTCGTGAGTTGCTTGTTTCCAGTAAGCAGTAATAACCAATCATTTTTATAGCAGTTAATATGACGAGTTTGTACTATGTTCGAAAATAACAAATGACGCAGAAAAAATGTTACAAAAAATGCGTGTAATACGATACTTAGGCTGTGTTTTTGCATTGCAATTCCAAGCCTGACACTGTGCTTATGACTATTGTCTGGGCCTTTCCCCCGCTGTCTCGACTCTCACTTTCTCCTTGTCGCTTTCATAAAAATGGAAATGTATCTGAAGAGCCGTTGGTTGGAAATTAGAGTGTGTAGTGCGAAAGAGGACCATTTCCAGACAACACACAAACAGATGCTGAGCTTGGGAATTTCATTTTATAGGCATGTCTGAATGGAAACATCTGGTTAGTACAATACAAAGAATCACATTTTTCTCCGAGGGCCTAGGTCGATATTCCAATAATTGTGACAGTGGAGAGAGTGAAATTTGTATTTCAGGCAAGTAGCCTATCTGCGATGTCCTCTAGCCTCCTTCTACCAATCCGTGTCTGCCTACGTTTTCACCGGAACTCCGTCCTTACGGTAATACGATTAGTAAGCGGAGCAACAAAATTACAAAACACTGTCGCAACTCAAATAATTCGGAGTAATTGGGTTATTTTCATGCGTCCTCAACAATTAAGCAATTTTAGTTTTTAAGCTTTCTTGTAGTGCTCTTTCTTAAATCAGCTTATCCACGTTTAACAAGAAATTAGCCTTACCAATCGCTTTGAATTAACTGAACAAACGTCAGAGTAAAATGACACAAGTAAAATAATAGGCAACGTATTTCAAACCAAATTAATTTTTTTGCTGTAAAATTTTTACATGAGAATATGAATGGCAAAATACATTGGAACTACATCCTAGGTAGAATCTTAGTTCCACTATTGAATGTAATTACTCTAAAATATTTACTGTTAGCCCGGGCGGGTTTGGGCTGAATAATACATTTTAAGGTTGAAGAATAGGAGATTACTGTAAGCACTGGCATAAATGGTTTCGCTATTGTTCCAATATCAGACTAGCCAAAGGCGACAACGGAATTCGACTTCGAGAAGCACAAAAAACCGGATACGTTCCGAGCAGTATTTGGTATCCCTCAGATTATTCTCAAGTCTGACTGAATATGGTGCGTTTCCGTATTGGTCAATTTGGCTTCCGTATCCAGTATGCAGTTTAGGCAAATACTTAATGCAACGAAAACTTCATTCACATCGTATATTGAGGATCTTTTTATTCTAATTGATGACGTTAGGGAAGTGCTGGAAGAAAAGAGGCTCTTTGAGCTTCCCTTTAAAAGGACATTAGATTATAGGCTGGAAATATGTAATCCAGTCTGATAGCGCACTCAATTTACAACATGGGCGAGAAGGAAGGGAGTAGGAGAGCAGGGACTCTATCTTTATTTATTTATGCAGTCAAGTAGTCAGTGAAAAGACTTTGGAATTGGCATCCGGACAAAGGAATTTAGAGCATCAGGCAGGCAGGAGAATAAAAAGTCAAGTAAATGTGAATAAAGACTCGTGCTCAGGATTCCCTTTTCAGTGGGTTTACGAAAATGACAAGCCTGCCTGATTTTATTCCCAATTTAGCCAGAAACCACTCGACTAGCGTAGGGAGTATTTGATCAAAATGACACTTGTATTTACATTGTAACTTATAATTACTTGTAATCTGACTATGTAGTTTGCTAATTCAGTTCAGATACTATTTATTTTTGGACAACCTGGAAAAATATAAAATTTTGGTGGCTTTTTTACAGGGGAATTTCAGGATGTGGAACTGCATGACGCTACTGCTCCAGACGACGTCCCTTGAACGCGAAATATATAAAAATCGAAGCGGAGTCAAAGCATGTTTTTGGACGTATAGACGAAGCTGACATTTAATATAGTTTGTATTCCGGAATCCCGGTGTATATTATTTGAAAGTCTTTTCTCGGGAGAAGGCTCATTTTCCATTCCCACACTCTTTTTCTACGTGAATGGTCACGTTGTATTTGTATTTATATTGGGATCAGATGAGTAGGAGATCTGTGGGCTGAAGCATAAAACCATCTCTCATGTCTATCCAACGAGGACGGTGTTCCACGAACGGTAAATATGTTTCTTTTTACGCAATATTCACTTTTGGGAGAAAATACTGTCTGTCTGCTGCAGAACACTACCTGCTATAGGGCTAAACTTGAAGAAAAATCCGAGTTTAAGATTAAAAAATGCACACCTTCAAACTTGTGTGATGATTTAAATTACACACTGCATTTGAGCAGATGTTAAAATAACGTATTGCGTAAAACCAGGACTTCAAAAAATTCAAAAATAGATTTTGTTATAACTATGAGCACGGTGAACTGCTCACACAGAGTTAACTCTGTGTTTGCTGATTACCATAACACTGTGACTGCCACACGACGTTAATACACGCAAAGCCCGAGGCAACACACCTGCCCGCATTGCAAAAAATTGCATATCCGTGGCAGCCAGAGTGCTATAGCCTCCTGTCCTGTTACCGCAAAGGATTGGTATGATTAGTTGAAAAGATTCATTAAATAGATAAACAAATTTTACAACCATTTTTTGAATCCAATTTTACGTCGTGCATTTTGTTATAATTGGACTTTTCTTCTCGAAAATATTGCGAAAATCACAAGTCAATTTCAAGGTCACGAGGCTGTGGTTGTTCTTCTAACATTTAAAGTTTCACGTAATGAGGTCAAGTGCAACACAAATATACCAGTAAAAATGAATAATTCTATAGCGTGTTTCGATTACCGTTGATAACTTGAAACGGATACGCAAAGCGTGGACCCAAAGCCGAACGTGGCTGTTCACGTGCTGATAACTCACGAAAAGATTCCAGGAGTCGTACACTTTTTCCCGTTCAACGTTTTTAAAATTGGAATCCGCTGAATCGTAAATATACATACGTCGTATATGGTATATCGTATAGGATGCCGGATCAAGGATTGCATTGTAGTGTGACTGGTGACTTTTATGGATGGCGTATTGTACGTGGCCGTTGGGCTTAGAGCACTGCTCCCTATATTCATTTCTATGGAGCTTCGCCAAGGACTGAGTGGAAAGAATTCCAAGTTCTCAATGTGTGATTTGATGGAGACAAAAGCTCGGATGTCGTCAAAAGTGTACACATGTCTCTCTTTAGAGGACCAGCCAACAGATAGCTTGTCTGCGTCTGATATATTTTTGGGCTGGAACGAATTGGAAAATAAATCTATGATTCATCCAAATACCACCACCACCCAACTCAGTAGAAATGCTTCAAATTGTTTCCCAATTCTACTCTTCAACTTCAGCCTTTCGAATTCTTCAAACGGAATGCTGTAACAGCTTTCAAAAGAATTGCATCCATTATGTTCTCTGCATCTCATGTCTCTCTGCATTTTCTTATGCAATTACAAGCCCAAGTTTTCCATTTGCCGTATTAAAGGGATTGTTTCATGGAATTGATTTGCATTCACTCAATATGAATTCATTAACTATTCACTCCATTCACCAATTCAATTCGAAGTTTGAAGTAGCTTGGCGGTAACCTGTGAAATTTGGATGCCACAAGTGACCGTTCGTGTTGTCAGTTTCGGTTACAAGAATGCGAAAAAGATCGCTCGAGCCCTTTTAAACCTTTGACATTAAGCTGTTAATTGTGCCCAGATTACGCTTAAGGCTAGGTTTGATATTGCGTCTTTGTATGGTAGAATTTATAATCCTATTTAAATAAGATCGCTAGCCCAAATCATTTAAATCGGACGAATTGATTGGAGTGAGCTTTTTTGCAAGGTACTTTTTCGTAGAGCTATATCGGGAGCTAGATTATTAACTTAATGTATTTTCAACTGGATCCTACTGTAGCAAAACATGGAATTTCTATTAGTCATAATTACGAGTTTTAGTATGCCCAATTGTCGGCGTATCAAGCTCTGACCCTGCGGCGTACCCAATTGTCGCAAAATCACTAGCCTGTCAGAAATATGCCAACAACTTGATGAGATTGAAATAAAGACTGAATTAACTGAATAGATTTATTTTGCTATTTTGCCTACTCGGCGGTGACAGGATACGCAGGACATAGGCCAGTGTGGCATTATTATTTTTTAGAATTTAATTTAACGACTTGCCAATGAAGAAGAGCCAAGGTGGCGGTAATAACGACGACACAATCACTTCACGACAAGAAAAAGGAATGGTCAGAGTTGGAAGAATGGCATTTAAGAATTATAGTGTGTGAGCAGAAGGTTTTGAGCCCCAACGGAATGTATTATGCGAAAGCAGATGACATAACCTTCTGTCTCATGCTGATTACTGATTTGATTATTATTACTTGAGTTTAGTAGTGTAAACGGGAGGGTTGCTGAAAGAGTTTTAAGCACAAAAATCCCTTTGGAGTATTTAAGGAAAGCCTAATCTCCTGCCTTCCCATCAGTCGGCTCTTGTAAGTCCCAGAGGTGTGAAGCTGAGCATTGTTTAGTTCCAATTACAGAAGTCTTATCTCAACAAGATAAACAAAACAAAGGGCATAATGAAGTTCTGTATATTCGTGCTCCTGTGCTTGGTCGGAGCTTCTTGGACAGCTCCCTTGGATAGCGATAATGACGACGGATCCTACCATTCGGATCGGGACTACAAGCCAGAGCCAGTAAGCCAAAATTTTAACTCACATTCCCAACTTACCAAATAGAGAGATTTACTCAAATTTTTGTAAAATTTAAATTAGTACGAATTTGGCTACACGGTAAACGACGCTCCGTCCAAGAACTACTACGGGCATGAAGAGAAGGGCACGGAGGCGGGACGGACCGAAGGGAAGTACTTTGTGTGGCTCCCTGACGGACGCCTCATGACCGTCAACTACTACGTGGATGCCAAGAGCGGCTTCGTGCCCAAAATCACATTCAGTGATGGAAACTACAATCCCTTCCAGTAGGCGTCAAGCATGGGAAGTTGAATTACAAAAATATAAAATAATTAAATGCAATTCTCAAAAGTGCAAAAAATGTATTCAATTCTAACACACTATTCTCCTGATGACACGGAATGATTTACTGTGCCTCTCTCTACACTACACTTAACTCACTACTTTGACGAGCGGCTTGTTATCCTTACTGATGGACTGTGATTTCTTGCTGTAAAAAATAAAATAAGCTTTCAAAAAAAATTCCTCTTGTATCCGATTTTCCAACATTTCATTCGCATACGTGTAGTGTATCCTTTTTATAATAATTACATTAAGATTCCTGGAGAGCCATTTAGAGGGCATTATAGTTTACCTCGATTTTTTTCAACTGTAAGCATTTTATGGAATTTAACGAATCAATTCAGAGACTAATTCTGAACTTGGAAACCAAATAATGATAACATTCATCAAATTCTCCAAAAAAATGTTTTCCAAAATAATAGCTCGTAATTTTTAAATCTCCATATACTGGTTTAATTATTCAAATAACAATCATACGGGCGGGCATTAGACGCTCAGGAGGCTTTCACTGATTGATTGGAATTTTAACTGCCTCCAAAGCAGGGAATTTAATTTTTCACGAATTCAGCGAAGAAAAGGAGTTTATCATTACCGTACGTATAAGGCATTACTGAACTGAATACGCACGGAATGAGTCTTTAATTAAAATTGATTTCCATTTCCCTAAACACCCTTCCACCTAATTGAGCCTAATGCTAATGCCCATCCAAATTACGAGTCCTGCCTTGTGGTAGCGTCAGAGATCGTGTAAATACAAAGTGTGCGAAGACTAATGCAATGACAGTAAAAATATTTGTACAAGTGATTAACAAGGTTAAAGGTGTGAGTTGGGAGCATCATAAATCAGCACGTCCTCGTCATAGCGCTGCATAGCACCGAGGTACTTAATTAAAACGGAATCACCTCTCATCATAAAAATGTTTATTGAGGAATTAATTAATTTCCCATTCATCATTATTACACCTTTTTTTATTCTCAACTGATGAGTTGTATGGATTGAATGGCTCAAGACGGTCCTTTGTATTGCATCATGAATCAAGCAGGAGGCACGTAAATTAGTCACGGCATTTCAATTCAAGTAGTAAGGTTTGAGAGGATCCAAATTATGCATGATTTACGCTCGGCTTCAGAGCTGCTTGGGACTTGCTGTCTAGCTCCTCCATTCTCGTGTTCCGCACTTATCGGCTGAGAACATCAAGTCCATATTTCCGCCAAGTATTGTTTACAGCTAATTACTAGGTGCCTCTTCCATTGTGTCCCAGCCTAACCTTGTCCCATACAATTTTGCATCAGGTGCATGTTGGTTCAAATTCAAAAATGCATACGGTTGGTATTTACATACTTTTGAATTGGAGGCTTCCTAACTCACTGCAGCGTAGCACGTCATTAGCCCCACAAAAATATGCCCCACAACAATACGCCCCACAACATAAGCCCCGCAACAATATGCCCCACACTGCAATAAGCCCCACACTACAATAAGTCCAACAAAAAATAATAGGCTATTTGGGTTAGGTTAGGTCTCCGAAACACCCGCTGTCAATATGGGGCTTATTGTTGTGGGTCTTATTGTATTGCGGGGCTTATTGTAGTGTGGGGCATATTGTTGTGGGGCTTATTGTTGTGGGGCTTATGTTGTGGGGTATATTGTTGTGGGGCTAAACACATGGAAGGCACTGCAGTGCTCTATGTATTGTGCGTGTATGTAATATTTACCCCGCATTCTCTACTTGTTAATTTGGAATGTTCTAATGTCAATTTCTGATGTTTGACCTTCTTACAGTTTTATAAAAATCTGTTTGTAAATAGAGTTGATATTTATTTATTTATTTTTGAAGCTAATAATAATTTACAGCCTAATGAGCCATAAAATGCATTGCAAAGGCTGGCATGGTTTGCCTTTGCTTATTATGAAATTGATCAGATGATACTAGTAGGATTGTGTAATAAAAACCACTGTGCATTTTTATCATTACCAGTTTACTTCACAATTCATAAGAATATTCTGGGAAATTATGAGCCAGTTTTCACTGAGGACAAACTGAATTTTGTAAATTGGTGAATGTTATTATGCCGCGGTATGTTGCATAAGAAAAGGCGTTCATCGCTACAATTTGTATAGAAATTCCATCTACCTTGACCTATGCTAATTAATTTGAGACAACTTGGACAAGGTAGATGAATTACTCAGGCATGGAATTCTGTACTTGATTGAACTCATTCCACAAGCTGTAAGCCTTGCATACCGTCTAGAGTCCAACACGCTGTATACTAATATACGCACATCCCGTAATAATACGATGAATACATGCATGGTGCATAATAATTCTCCGAATTTAGAATTCAAATGTCATCGGAATGTTTGCCAAAAATTAACCAATTATGCAAAACTCTTAATGAGTGGCATGTTTGAGAAAGGTCAAGGACCTGTTATTCAACTTAAAAATTCTTATGATTAGTAAAATGCATCGTTCAATCTCAGCTATTACGCATAAATATTCAGAGAAAGCAACAACATTAATTTGAATCTGGGACACAGAACAATGCAAAGACGTTGACAGTTGACAACTTTTTCGCAAAGTATAGACGGTAATTAATTTCGGCATTGGCCAACAGCAAATAACACAGATAATGCAATAGAACCCAACTGAAACGAGTTTACCGCCCCCAGTACATTCAGCGCAATGTTTATTCCGTATAATGCGTGTCCAAATAAATGGGTTCATTTTTTACTGTTTATATTATAGAGGCAGTTATGATTTCTCGCAGTCAGAAAAGTGAACGCGTGTAAACTTGACGTTGGATGGCAAAATACGCAAGCATTATGACATGGAATTCTCATCCCTTGCTATTGATTTATCTTTCAGGCTAGTCCAGTTCCTTTTTATAAGACTTTGATTAAAGAAAGTAGGTATGTAATAATGATTTGCTTGTAAACGGTAATTACTTTTGGTACAAATATACGTCAATGGCATATCACGCAGAAGCAAAAAAAACTCAATGGATACAGTATCGTACGCCCTAAAATACTGTCTCTTTCATTCATATTAATCTTAGAGCATAACCAGCCTAACTTTAACTCTAGCTACCTATCAAGTATGTATAGATGTATGTAACTTGACGTTAAGTAAGTAATTACAGATAGTAGTCTAGTTTTGAAGTTTGGTAAATAATTGAATGCTTCAAGGAGATACCTGAAACTGGTATGAATTATTAAAGTGAACAAATTTCTAACCTAAATTAGCGGGATTTAATAATTTTATAGTGTACGTATTCATGTATGAAATTCGGTCAAATAATCCTGGATCCTATACACATACTATCCTACTTAGGATAGATGAATTTCACCGATTCGTGCGTTGCAAGTCCTAGGTATTTATTTATCGAGTTTAATTATTTGGGACAATGCGGGCTCCAATGTATAGAATTGACATGGAGCAAGTACTTATTCTGGCCTGAGCCTCTCCTTTCCTATTGATTAATCTCTGCTCCCAGTTTCCATTTGATCAGATTTCCATTAAATAAAGTAATAATAATTATTTGCTCAGGAGCTCTAGACTTGGGTTCTGGTTGGGAGAAAGGTTCTTCCCATAGAGTTCACAGTTGAGGGGATAATTATTGTGCACATACTGATGGGATTGATAGAGTCACTCCAGCATACCAGAGCCCAGTTCCGCCAAGTCAACTGAGAACGAAGCGGCAGGAGGACTTGAGTCAGCCAAACTCTTCAATTCCATATTTTATGAAGAGAAAGTCGGGACTCGGGCAGCAGGTCGCTCTTTCTCTTAACTCGCCTTTTCATTATGCTCCTGCCCTACACACAGAGTCAATAAAGATCCAAAAGAGGCTGGAGTCGGGCTTTCGTCTTTCCCGAGTGCCTTGGCCTCTTTATTCCACCAAAAACTACAGTACACCTGTCGTAGCGGGGCTATGATCAAGTCTCCGTACGACGGAAATAGAATAATCATAACAGGGTTACCCGGAATAAAAGACATCCTACTTCTGGCTGCTCCATCATGCGGGTTATCCGACAATTCAGATCGGGCAATTCATATGGGTTGTAGACCGAGCAGGAACAACACAGTGACACTTGGATAAACCTAGTAAACACACACCGGAAACTCCTTTTTGGCTTTTCGTAAGAGCTTAAACTTAAACTAATGATTGCCTAACAAGAAATAAAGTAATTTCCACTGAAAGCTCTCTACAGAAAATTTAATCTAGTCCAACCCGTATCAATTAAAATGATTATAGGCTATTTACCAGGGATGTTAACCACATCTCCCCTTTTACTTCCTTCAATCTTTTCGTACCGGGTAAATTTTAAATTTTTTAAAACGTTCCAATGTTTTTTATTTTTTAAGTTGGACTGCAATGCTAGTAATCGTGAAATGAACTGAGTGAAAAATGAGCTGTCTCCAGCTATTCCCTGGGCAGGATAAATTATCGAGCTACGAATTGTCAGGGACCCGGTCAGGAGGAACTGCACGGATTGAAAATGACATTCAAGATGAAGGTTCAGGAAAAGGACAAATAATTCGATTTATTGTCCCTCTGCACTTATCGAAGCTATTTCTGAAGGACTCCCTGTAGCCTCTCATGTGTGCTTAAGTCCAAAGTTCCAAGGCTCAGGAGAACTTTGATTCTCAAAACAAAATTAATTTAAATTATCAACTTGAGACAGGCAGGAGCGCTGTGCTCGACTTTTGAGCTGGCTCAGGCATCTTCAGGTGAGTCGTGAAGTGAAGTACCTATCAACACTCAGCACTACAGATTTTTACAAACTTTGCATTCTTTATTCCCCGTGAACTTTGGGATTTCGATTTTTTCGGAGACATTCCAATGCCTTGTGAGTGTTCGAAATACTTCAACTCGGATTAAGGATCACGTCAAGAGCCTTCAGTGCATTCCTGAAGAAATCTGCAGCTCGATCTCCAATATTGGGATTCTTTGTATAACTAAAATTCTGAGCATGCATAACTCAGTCTTGCTTGAGTCTTGTCTAAGAATTTTAATTTCTTTCTGACTCTGTCTCAAACTAAACGCCAGCAGACTCATCTTCTCTCTTTGCCAAAACATTCATTTCACTTCAATTTGAATATCATAAAAACAGGGTGCAGTTCCTGCTACTTAATTGCATGTTTCCAAAATGCTTGACAAAAATAATTGCATTTTTTTTCTTGTGTAAAACCCGCCCGCAGCCGAGTCGACCGAGATTCTGCATGAATAGACTATTAGGCATACTTAGGGATGGTATACGGTATAATTTAAGTGGCCTGTGTTAAGCTCTATGCCGTGGCTTGTTTGGTTTTGTGTGGTTTCGGTTGAATAGCATTCAGTCAGAAAGTACAATGGACAGCGCGTTATCCTCTCTTCCATGCTAAAACTCAAATGTATACACATAGTGGGCTAGACTGCAGTAGAATAATATTTTCATTGTGATTCAGAAGCTTTACAAACTGAAAATCCAATATATAGCTTGGTGAAACAAACGATACTTGATTAAACAAAACAAAATATTATTTTTTGAGAAAAGTCTATACCGACCGAGTCGGCACAAGGCACGAGCATCCTCCTGCAGAGCCGTTATTCGTAAAAAAAAAAGCTTTCAGTTTTGCAAACAAAGTTGGATTCTTCCACTTCAATTACATATTCTTTTAAACCATTCTGGGCTGTGCATGTGCTTTGTACTAAAACAACTTGGTTTTTGGACGGACTAGTAAAATAATATCGGCGCTGTACTCAAAATTAGCCGAGCCAATATGGCTGAAAAATAAAGAATCGAGAATGGAAAGACAATTTTCCGGTCGAAATATGCCGCTCATCTAGTCATTAATCATATTTGAAAGTCTCCAGCACGGATCAGATAGGAAATACTATAAAGACACTGGTTGTTATAACAAAGCTGGAGTCTCGCTCGAGTGCCTGATGCCTAATCCTCGGCCATGCTGGAAAGACGGGAGGGCTCGCCAAGGCAAAATGCAATAACAAAATAAAGCCGCATCCCCTTGGCTGGAAATTAGAAATTAGCATCTAAACAGTACCTATTCCCAAGCTCCACTTTTCACTCGGCTGATCCTTTTCATCTCATCAGTAATATTCTCATAAGGCAAGTATTAAAGTACTATAGCTTAAACCTGCCAAACTTAATTTCTTTGTCCATGCAGATAGTATTACTACAAGGGCTTTTGGACCTACAAGCCATAATTGTGTGCAGATACTCATCTACGGATAAGCGCCTCTGGGACGAGGGTTGAAAATTAATTAAGCTGTTGCTCTACATAAAACCTGATCTTCCATCTAACAAAGGGAGACATCGACATGCCGATGAAAGCTAGGATGCGTGTATTGATTTTTTTTAACATGGACACCAAGCACAGCGCTCCTCGCAATGGGCATACCAGCCATTTACGAGTTTCTTAATAAAACTTTAAAATTTCAAACTGGACTTCGACTACCCGCATTACGTTAAAGCTTGCCTGACATCGCTCTAGATATAGAGGGTTAGTTTCGGCATTCTTTTTTATAATCTTAATCAACAGTCAACAGCTATAATAATGAGCGGTCAGTTCTACGAAAATATTCCTTGTAAAACGGTTCCATCGCAAAAGTTCCCTCGCACAAGTTCTGCCCAATAAGTTTATCCGATTTAAGTACTTTCAGTAAACATTAGTTTTAGCATTAGAAACTGAATCCAGTGACACGAATTATAGGCTAACCTAACAGAGCGTAACCCAACCGTAATTTACAGTTCACCGTTCCAGGATCTCAAGATCTGTTTGAAAGAGTACAAGGCAACTATTATATAAAGGAAATTAGGAGGCTAGAGATTCCAATAATTGCTTCCTTATTAGGAGGCGGAACATCTCATCCGGCCATGTAAAATTAATCAATTAAAACAATCAAACCCAGCGTCCCACTCAACGAACTTCAGCGGAATTGTATGCGGAGTTGGATAAAGATTTCAAGCTCGGCTAACTAATTGTAACTACTTTCTCTCCAAAATGAAACTCAAAGGAGCAAGAAGGCGTGAAAAGTGTGGGATTTACAGGGAGTGAATGGAAGGAAAGTGAACTTGTAGGCTCCTGTTTCGAATTGAGACAGTCAAAATGTGGCTACGGAGTGAGTGAGGCGAAAGATGAGAAGATTATATTTATATTAGACGGACGAAATGAGAAAGTAAATTGAGAAATGGGCCTCCTCAGATTTGCATGGATGAACAGGACCCAGCTTCTGACAGCCAGCCTCCTGCCCGCCTCTCAATTTCTACTAACCATACCTGCCCAGTTAAAACAAACCTTTCTAGCGGAAATACACTGGGAGATTGTGTATAACATTAACTTAATTCAGAGGTCACATCAAAGTGTACGAGCCGCAGGTGTGAACCGTTACAATCAATAATAGCCATGCCTAAGATTGATCACTTCGGCTAATATGTTGTTCCAGCAACCCACGAATCAGTTCATAGCACACCGATCCCAAGATAAGATGCTGGTAGAAAAAGTTTTATATGTGTATTCACCCACTGCAGAACTATTAAGCTAGTTAGGTACTTTACTTGTTTCGAGGGAGAATAGGAACCGACTAAAGTTCAACAATTCATTCCTGCTTCAGTTGCTTCAATAGAGCTTCATTTAGAAGCTTATGGACTTTTAAAAAAATTCGAAACCGAACACATATAACGTACTAGAGACTGAGTAGAGTATTTAGCTGCTTAAAATGAATATGAAATATTTGGAGTCAATGGTCCAATGCGCTAATAGTTATTGCTAAATTTTCCGGTGAGCATGTTTGAAGGCACAAACTCAGAACTCTTTATAATTGTAATGCCTACAGCCTCCAAAATCCACATAAGTAATTTCACTTTTCCTCTGTATGAGAAAAATAAGTACATTTGTACGCTCTATCTTACCTGGCTGGAATACAGCAGAAATGTTCTGAATTCGTAGAGTAGGGGAAAATAAATAATATATTTCCTAAGACTTCATCACCAGAAAAGTCTCGTAAATCTAATTTATACTTAAACTAGCGTTTACCTTGCTACATAGGTCCCTGACTCAGAACTTGAGACTCCTTGGCGGAGATTGAAAATTCAAATGCAGTGTAAATATTCATTATATAGTTCATTATTTTCACTAGCAGCAAACCAGACGTAGGTATCCTGAATGCTGATCCTCAGTAGAGACATCAAACCTAATGCGTTTATAAGCTATCCAATTCCGTATTAACAGACCTTCCATCATATATTTACGTCCCCTGTGCTGGTATTTTGTGCATTTCCCGTGTTGGAACAATGTGAAAGCAATAGCCACGTGGGTGCAATGCGGGTGAAAGTACAATAGTCATGCGTCCTGTTAAAGCAATCCATTTAAGCCGCTTCTTTTATGCCGCCTGCCTGTTTTACCTGGATCCCTGTCATAGCGGCCAAAACAAAAGAGGCCAAGTCAATAGCGGCCAATTCAATAGAGGCCAATGTAATCGAGGCCAACATAC